>CAUYON010205567.1:0-56252 GCA_963573935.1 Arctocebus calabarensis | reverse complement strand
AGATACTTTGCTAAGAAAAATATGTTCCAGCTCCATCCATGTAAACACAAAAGAGGTAAAGTCTCCATCTTTCTTTAAGGCTGCATAGTATTCCATGGTATACATGTACCACAATTTATTAATTCATTCGTCGGTCGATGGGCACTTGAGCTTCTTTCATGACTTAGCAATTATGAATTGGGCTGCAATAAACATTCTGATACAGATGTCTTTGTTATAATGTGATTTTTGGTCTTCTGGGTATCTACCTAGTAAAGGATTTATAGGGTCAAATGGAAGGTCTATTTTTAGATCTCTAAGTACTCTCCAAACATCCTTCCAAAAGGAACATATTAGTGTGCATTCCCACCAGCAGTGTAGAAGTGTTTCCTTTTCTTCACATCCACGCCAACATCTCTAGTTTTGGGATTTTGTCATGTAGGCTAGTCTTACTAGAGTTAGGTGATATCTCAAAGTAGTTTTGATTTGCATTTCTCTGATGATTAAGGATGGTGAGCATTTTTTCATGTGTCCATAGGCCATGCGCCTGTCTTCTTTAGAGAAGTTTCTCTTCAAGTCCCTTTCCCACCCTGAGATGGGATCACTTGTTCTTTTCTTGCTAATACGTTTGAGTTCTCTGTGGATTCTGATTATTAAACCTTTGTCAGAGGCATAACTTGCAAATATTTTCTCCCATTCTGAGGGCTGTCTGCTTGCTGGAAAAAATCTTGATTTTTCCCCAGATTTCAGACTGGGGAAAGATTTTATGACAAAGACTTCAGTGACAATTAAAACAATAAAAAAAATAAACAAATGGGACTTAATTAAGCTGAAAAATTTCTGCACAGCTAAGAACATAACAAATAAACTAAAAAGACAACCTTCAGAATGGAAAAGATATCTGCATGATATGAGTCTGACAAAATGTTAATAACTAGAATCTATAGAGAACTCAAATTAATCAACAAGAAAAGAGCAAACAATCCCATCTACCACTAGGCAAAAGACATAAACAGAACCTTCTCTCACAAAGATAGACAAAGGGCTAATAAACATTTGAAAAATGCTCATCCCTGATTATCAGAACAATGAAAATCAAATCCACCCTGAGATATCACCTAACCCCAGTGAGAATAAACCATCACAAAGTCTCAAAGCTGTAGATGCTGGCATGGACGTGGAGTGAAGGGAACACTTTTACACTGTTGGTGGTACCATAAACTAATGCAACCTCTTTGGAAGGAAGTATGAAGAATCCTCAAGGAATTAAAATTAGACTTCCCAATTGATCCTGCAATCCCCCTGGTAGGCATCTATCTAGAAGAAAAAAAATCATTTTATCATAAGGACATTTGCACTGGGTTGTTTATCTCAGCTCAATTTACAATCGCTAAAATGTGGAAACCACCTAAATGCCCACCAACCCAGGAATGGATTAACAAGTTTTCATATATATATATAATCCAGTTATTAAAAAAAATGGAGACTTTACACCTTTTGTATTAACCTGGATAGAGTTTGAACACATTTTTCTTAGTAAAGTATCACAAGAATGGAGAATCAAGAATCCAATGTACTCAATACTAATATGAAGCCAGTAGATGGTCTAATACACAGTCACATAAGAGAAAAACTCAAATCAATTCAATGTGGAGAGAGAGAAAAAAAGAGAGTAGGGAGAAGGGAGGAAGGTAGAGGATGGGTGTGCTTCCACTTAATGGGCACAATGTTAGGGTGCATGGCACACCTCTTGAAGGCAAGACACAATTATAAGATGGATCGTACCTAACAAATGCAAACATTGTAACCTAGTTCTTTGTACCTTCAAATTAACTTGAAACAATAATTAAAAAAAAACAACTGTGAGAATAACAATGTACATAGTTAATACCCATTGAATATCCCAATTGACAAAGGGTACCATTTTGCCATCCCCAGAAAAGGGAGATCATGGCTGTAGCTTCTTTCTGACTTGCATGGTTATAGGCTGTTCAGTTACCTTTGTCCAAGAAGAGAGAGCCATAATCAAGGTAATGATTCTGCCAAACTCACTCAAACATCCTGAAGTGTTTTCCAACATTTGGAATTTGACAAGATCCCAAGCACATTTGGCTTTGATTCCTTTTTCCCTTAATTGCTGAGCCCAAACAGAAAATGTAATCCATCTGCTTCAGAGTCATTTTCCCAAAACTCATCCAAATTTTCCTTGGTGAGGGCTATTTGACGTCTCTGTCCTGGTGGGTTTAACACCTTCCTTCTCACGTTTTGTTTCTTGGAACTAGGAAACATACAGAGCCAACAGTAATAAGACTCCATTTCAAACATAAGACAAAATCTGTAAAATCAGGTAATGGGTGTGGAGAGCCAAGAATCTCACTCCCAGAATGACAGCTGTGACACCTGAGGGGAATTAAGGGAGCCTCTAGAACAAATGGACAAATGTGTCCTTAGAAGGCCAGAGAACAGTTATGTGAGGATAGATTCCTCCCCACCCCAAGGAGCTAGCACCATGGTTCCATGGTGACAAAATTGGAAACAGAGATTCCACCAACTTCTCCTGTTTGGTGTTGGTCACAATTGTGAACACCCCAGACCTGGGCACCAGAAACTCACAAGATCCATCTAATACCTTTTTGTAAGATCCTGAAACTCAAAGTGAAATAGAAATGGGTCAAAATCCTAACTCCTAACTAGTATGCTACTTAACTGGTTTTTGACCTTGGGCAAGTTCCTTACTATCTCTGAACTTATGTTTGTCCTTGAAAAATAAAGATAAACTTTCCTGGCACATTTATTATGAGACTAAAGTAAGATTATATAGCTTTGCACTGTGCCTAATATTTAGAGAGCATTAAATTAACCACAGCTACGTATCTTTTTATTTTAGTAACAGTTTTATTGAGATACAGTTCCCATACCATACAATTAACCCATTAAAAGTGTACAATGGAATGGTGCTTAGTATATTCACAGGGTTGTGCAACCATCACCACAATAAATTTTAGAACATTTTATCACACCCCCCAAAATTTCATGACCATGAGCAGTCATTCCCCCATTTTCTCTCAATCTTAGGTGACCACTAATCTATTTAACCTCTGTCTCTATGGATTCACCTATTCTGAACATTTTATATAAATGAAACATTATAATATAGGGTCCTTTGTAACTGACTTCATTTATTTGATATAAAGTTTTCAAGGCTCATCTGTGTTGTAGCATATGTCTCTACTTCATTTATTTTTATTATAGAAGAATATTCCATTGTATCAATATACCACATTTTATTTATTCATTCATCAGTCTTTGGAAATTTGGATTATGTCCATTATTGGGCTATTATAAATAATGCTACAATGAACATTATGTACCAGTTTGTGCATGGACCTATGGCTTTATTTCTCCTGGATATACACATAAGAGTTGAAGTTTTAAGTCATATGTTCACTTTATGTTTAACCTTTTGAGTGACCGGTGGCACTGCAGTTTTTTTCTGCATTTTCTAATACCTAATGATGTTGAGCATATTGTATGTGCTTATTGGCCACTTGTGAAATATCTACTCAGATTCTTTTTCATTTTTTAGTTGAATTTTTATCTTTAGTGGATTTTTGAAGGTATTCTTTATACATTTTAAATCCAAGCCTTGCTGTAGTCTGAATGTGTCCCCTCAAAATTCATATGTTCAAACTTAATTCTAAGTTTAGCTCTTACATTTTAGGTCTTTGATTCATTTTTGAGTCAATTTTTATCTACCATGTGAGCTAGGCCATCTAACTTCATTCTTTTGCATATGGATATCCAGTTGTCTCAGCACCATTTGTTAAAAAGATTATTCTTTCCCCATAGAATTTTCTTGGTATCCCCAGTGGAAAATTAATTGATTATAATTGAGAGAATTTAGTTTTATGTCTATTCCTCTGTACCCATGCCAGCCCAGCACTGTCGTGAATATAGATTCATAGTAAGTTTCAAAGTCAGGAACTGTGGATCTTCCACCTTTGCTCTTTTTTTCCAAGATTGTTTTTCTATATACAAGAGCATGTCATCTGTAAATACATATAGATCAATTTACTTTTTCCTTTCCAATCTGAATATCTTTTATTTCTTTTTCTTGCCTAATTTCCCTGGCTAGAACTTCTATTCAATTTTGAATAGAAGTGCTAAGAGCAAACACATTTATCTTGTTTCTTATCTTAAGAGGCAACCTTTTAGTCTTCTACAATTAAGTGTGATATTAGCTGTGGACGTTTCATAAATTAGGTTGAAGAACTTCACTTCTATTCCTAGTTGGCTAGGCATTTTTATCATGAAGGGTTGTTGTTATTATGCAAGAATGCAGCTGTTTTCTTTTTCCTTTTTTTCCTCTCTTCTTTCTCATTTTTGATTTCTTTCCAGAGCCTGGTGGGACACCAGAACAGCCTCAGGAAAGAGGAAGCCAGAAGCTGCTGTTCATCCATTTTCCAAAATGTCCTATAAGCATCTGCTACCTCTTCCCTCCTCGCCGCCTTCTGACCTAGCAGCGCCCTTGTTGTTCTGGCCCAAGATGTACCCCTAACACTTTGGTCTGCTTCATTGGCTTCCTGTCTTCAGCGTCTGGGGCCTGTGGCTTTTTGTCACTCTTCCCCAGGGTTTAGATCCCCTTTCTAGCTCTTTCCAGGTGTCCTAGACTGCTTTGGCAGCTAGTGGTGTTTGGAATGCCGAAGGCTATTTTCCAGACAACTGAATTTCCGTTTCATTCCTATACCCAGTTTGATTCCACAAATATTTTATAAGCATTTTTTTTTCTGCCAGTCATTGTTCTTGTCTGATGCTGATAATGCTCACAACAGCCCCATGAAGCTGTTCTTGTTTGGGCCTCATTTTGCAGAAGAGAAAAAACAGAGCCTCTGTATGGCTAAATAATGCGTCCAGGTTACATGCATCGTAAGTGGCAGAACCAGAATTTGATGACAGATCTGTCTGTTTAGAGCAAAACAGACAACACTCATACAGTCACAAGTGCTGAGCGAGCACTCAGGGCACCAGCCACCATGGAGCTGGGAAAGTGGTATGTCTCACTTAAAACCCAAGGCTGCTATTGATCTGGCCACTGCCAACATATCTGGCCTCATCTTCCAAAAAGCACATGCTCACTCACACAAGAAATACTGAACTACATCATATCTCTATTTCGGTACTTTTTCATATGCTAGTCCCTCTGCTTCAACCAAACTCTCTCTCCCATGCAATTGCCAACTTCCAGCTGCCTAGCCAACACCAATTCTTACTTCAAGACCCAATGTAGGCTTCATTTCTGCTGGAAAGTCTTTCTGACTCACCCTAAGCTGTGCTCCATGGTATCCTATACATACCTGTGTCAAAAAACTCACACAGTGTCCCCCTCCCTCTCCCTCTCCCCTATCACCAATCACTAATAAATCATGAGCTCCTTCAAGGTAGGCTCATGGTCAGTTCCCCTCTGCAACCCCAGGACCAAGGATAATCCCTGGCCCATATGGAGTTCTTACCCAGTGTTTCTTGAGTGACTAACTGAAATCTTTAGGCTGAGTTCCTGTAGACAGATTCCCTCTCTGGCTAGGAGAATTAAATTATCTCTCTTACCAAGTAGATTAACTAAGAGATTTTCTTGTTTCCTTCCATTTTGGGAAATCTGAATCTTAAAGTAAAAGGCACAAGCCTAGGAAAAATGAACTTAAAGATAATAGAACTACTTTTTCGGTCACCAGGTCACCATGAGACAGACCTAAGGAAAGATGTTGATCCAGAGGAGGAGACCAGGGCCTCACTTTAAATGCACAGCAAGATCATCCTAATGTTCCATTGGAAGAACTAACCTGAGCCACTATCCCATATCCAGGGATCTGCTCTCAAGGTCACCTTTAGGTTAAAAAGCACAAGGCATTCATTTCTTCAGCAATTAAACAAAGTAATAACTTAGCTCTGGCTTAATGCCAACTCAGTAAAAACAAGCCAACTGCAAGAAGAAGACCTTTCTGGGTTCTTTGTGGCAACTCTTAGAGCAAAGCTTTAACACAACCACCTTTTACTTTCTCCTCTAAGAGGAGGCTGTAAGGTCAGGCCCAGCATGACAATGTCCAGCAGCCCCCTAAGACTCTTGGTATTAATCCTTGCCAATTTCCCTCCAAGCCCTGGCACAACTTGGGCTGAAAGCACACATGCTATTTTCATTTAAGCATGAGTGCTGAACCACTGGGTATTTTTTTTTCTGGGTTTTCTGTTAACTCTGTCTACAAAATGTGGTTTTAAGAAATATTACTCCTGGTCATTTATCTAACAGACCATAGTGTGATCTGTAAGCTCCATCCTTCTTGCAGCTTTCACATTCTATTAAAATGGGATCTTTTACCAGGAAATTTACTCAGACGGGGGAGTTCATTTGAGGTTGAAACTGTAAAGTGGCCAATTATCTCTCAGTCATTGGTTGCATATGATCTTTACCCCAAGCTTTGGAAATAAAGACAACATTTAGCAAACGTTCAGCTCCAAAGCTAATGTTTTGGAAAGAATAACAGCATGTTGGGAATAAATTACATGGTCTTTAGTGCATTTTAGTGTTATTGCCTGTTAACACGCAGTGTGGTGTGCCAACACATGAGAGAATTTCAGTCTTCTAGGGAATCGATTTCTGATTTGTTCGGCTCATGGCATCCGTGTTGTATCACTGAGCAGTCTCGGAGTACAGGGGGTTATGTCAGTGGGACCTGACCTAAGGGAAGCTATGAATCATAAGTTGTCCTTCTATTCTGATAATATCCAGACCATTAGCACACCCCTGAGTAATGGCATGTGAGGCTTTTCATGCAGTGCTATCCAGTTCCCACTTATGAGCTATCTTGATCCTAAGAGAATCATCTAAGGTACCTAATGCAAGTCACTAATTTAACTTTACTAGAAGACCTACCAGGTCTTTGGCCGGTTTCTGTGAAGGATTTATAGGATGCTTTAAAAGATCCTTGATTTTATTCACATAAAATGTCCAGAATAGACAAACCCACAGAGACAAAAAGGGGATTAGTTTTTGTTTTTTCCTAGACTTGGGAGGAAAGGGAGATTGAAGACTATTGTCTAAAGGACTTATGATTTCTTCGAGGGATCAAGAAAATGTTCTAAAATTGATCAGGGTGATGCCTGCTCAGCTCTGTGAATATGCTAAAAGCCATTGAACTTTACACTTTGAATGGGCAAATTACATGATATGCCAACAACATCATAATAAAGCTGTTAAAAGAAAGAACCTTGCCCTCACTAACAAAGGAAATGTTATTAGTCTCAGATGGAGAACTCTAAGGACTAGAGCAGTGATTTTTTTTTTTTTTTTTTTTTTTGGCCAGGGCTGGGCTTGAACCTGCCACCTCTGGCATATGGGGCTGGCACACTACTCTGTTGAGCCACAGGCGCCGCCCCAGAGCAGTGATTTTCAACCACTGTGGGGCTGCACACTGGTGTGCTGTGAGAGGATCTTAGATGTGCTGCAAAAATTTTTAAAGATCATTAACTAAATTATTTTTGAAAGAAGTTCAAAGCATAGGAAGCATATTCTTTTCTTTACTCTTTTTCCTGATCAACATAACTTAGGTATGCTGGGGAAGTTTAACTAACTATAAGTTCAAATGTGCCATGAGATAAAAAAAAGGTTGAAGAGGTCAGACGCGGTGGTTCACTTCTGTAACCCGAGCACTTTGGGAGGCTGAGGTGGGTGGATTGCTCGAGCTCAGGAGTTTGAGACTAACCTGAGCAAGAGCAAGATCCCCATCTCTGCTAAACCCTAGAAAAACTAGACAGGCTTTGTGGCAGGTGCTTGTAGTCCCAGCTACTTGGCAGGCTGAGGCAAGAGGATAGCTTGAGCGCAAGAGTTTGAGGTTGCTGTGAGCTTTGATGACACCACAGCACTCTACCTAGGACAACAGAGTAAGACTGTCTCAAAAAAAAAAAAAAAAGAAATGAAATAAAATAAAATGTTGAAGAACACTGCGTCTAGAGACAGGTACCTAGCCTGCAGAGGAGAGCCAAAATAACTTAATTCAGGCTTTATAGGATCTCCCTGGTCTTGGGAATGTTGTACCATGTCTTTGGCTTCAAAAGACAAGAGGGCATGTCTGGGTCTCTGAGGGAACAGGCTCCTAATAATTAAAAAATATGAAACTTACAGGTAGATGGCAAAAAATGTCCTGGGAGCAGGAATCCCAGACTTGGGCCTCTTGGGAAGATCCCAAAGCAAGAGGGCCTCAAACTTATTTCCGACAAGCTTTATTTAAAGGGGAGGAGTATTTTTCCTTTAAACTAACAGGTAGCTTCTGTTACTGTAGCCTCTCCGTTCTAAAGACAATTTACTTGCCCACACTCCTGGAGCAAAGAGATCTAAGATCAAGGCAGCCCACAAAATAAACCAGTAAGAACTAGACCTATAGAGACTTGTAAGCTAAATGATCATTCATTGTCTCCTTTTCCTTCACTGCCACCATTTTTTGTTTATTTCCTCAGACTACCAATTGTTAGTCAAAAGCAAAATTGTCAAGTGTATCCATTATAAACAATTCCAAGTAATTTCAAATATAATCTTTTTTAAGCTTGTTTTAAATATTATATTTTCGGTAATAAATTGCTTTACGGGGTAATATGGAACTTTCAAGCAACGTTGCACGTAGGCATTTTAAAGAAATCCAGCAAGAGATTATTCTACTGGACTGCTGACCTGAGTTCCTGGTTTCCTTTCCTCAGAAATTGGCCTCTCTGCTTTCTGAGAATCTGCCACAAGGTTTATGCTGTTCTTGGTTTGGAATTTCTTAAAGCTGGAACAGGGCCAGGCATGATGGCTCACATCTGTAATCCTAGCACTCTGGGAGGCTGAGTCAGGTGGACTGCTTGAGTTCACAAGTTTGGAGGCCAGCCTGAGCAAGAGCAAGACCCTATCTCTACTAAAAATGAAAAACTGAGGCAAGAGGATCTCCTAAGCCCAAGAGTCCGTGATGGCTGTGAGCTATGATGATGCCAGGGCACTCTACCCAGGGTGACAGCTTGAGGCTCTGTCTCAAAAAAAAAAAAAAGAAAAGAAAAAGAAAAACCTAGAACAGAAGTTGCACTGAGAGTCAAGTTAAAGGGATGGTGGAGTGCGGATCAGGGAGCTCCAGTCTTGTGGAGATGCCTACAGCACGATCTTACCCCTTGGCTGGCAATGTTGCTGGTTCCTTACTGGTTCTTTGAAACTTGTAGGTTAAACTAAGCTGAGTGATGTGGTATCCCTCCTGCCCCTCTAAGCCCCATTTCCCTGGGAGAGTCAGAGAGAAAAAGTTCCTTTTTCCAGTGTAGGCTGCCACCCGCCTTAGATGACAATGCAAGCATTGGCTTTGGGAAGCTGCCAAATTTCTGGTGTGGTCCTTGAACCCTTGGCCTCCCAGGCAAAGGCAATGATACTACCAGCTGGGTGACACAAACCTATTTCCTGTGTCAATGACTAAACAGATCCAAAGGTATGTGAGGCATTTCTTTTCCCCCTACCTCACCCAGCCTTGGCAGGGATGCTGGCACAGCCAGAGGTGGCTGCCCCTGGGAGCAGTTGCTGGGCGTCTGCCAAGCCTCCAGAGGGCAGAGTTGTTTGTCAGCTGGTTTCTGCATTTCTTCACCCTGGCATTTTCCTAACTTGAGAATAACTAGAATAAAAGCTCGTTTTAATGAGCGGTTCTGACCTTTTTTTCTTTGTCTTTCTCTTCCTATCTAATGGCTATTTTATTCTTAATAAATAACATATACTCGAGTGGACAAATTTACAATTCCCTCTATTTCCAAGCCTTATCCACCCTCTGGAAAGGATATGAATAGGCTCACACTCTGGAAGGGAGATTAAAGTATCAGGGCATCAGTGAAAAGAAGACAGGAAAGAATCAATAGGCTTTATGATCCACATATTGAATTCAGTTCTGATAAAAAAAATTTTTAAGAGATATGTTCTTTTTTTTATGGTTACAGTTATATCAGAAGTAACAATACATGAGTAAAGGCTAGCAAGGACCATGAAAAACCCAAAGCAGAATGTGAATATTTACTTCATTGAGTTTCTTTGAATTTAATTATAATGTCCTATTATAATGCCATTAGAAGAATGTCCCTTTTTTAATAAGAGAGAAAAGAAAACAGTATCATGAACACACACAAAAAAGCCTGCTCATTTTTAGTTTGGTATGTTGATAAGTGCCTATAAAAGTAATCTTCCTTCTACCATTCTTTTCCCTCTCCTTTTCTCCCCCGCTAGGCACATTGAGACCCCCTGAGCATCAAGAGGTGATGATCTAAGTCCAGCTCCATTCTCAGCGCTCTGTTCCCACTCTCTGTGGTTGTTCCTCCCCTAATGATAAGGAATAATAACTTCTGGCCATAGAAGGGACATTTCATTGGCTCTCTTTCAGAAGGGATGACTGGGAACTCTTACTGAGCAAAGGGTCCTTCTATTATCTCAATGACAGGACTGTGAATTTCCAAGGGCTTGACAAAGCACTTGAATTTCCTCCCCAGCTTCCTCCCAATGAGATGGAATAAGGACTAAATGACACAGGTGATTTGGACCTGAGCTCCCAGGCAGGTGAAGAATGCATCTTAATATTCTATCATCTTCCTAATGTTCCCAAGTCAGCCCTCTAACATAGTGGTCAAGGTTGAGAATGGTGGCTTGGCGAAACTAGTACCATTGGCAATGTTGGCAGTCTGACCCATTTTTTCAGCGTGTTGACTTCACACTCTCTTGGTGCTCCCTTGGAAGATCTAGGGTAGGGGAAAATCCAATCTAGTAGCTCCTTATTACATTTTTGTATATAGCTGATGTAGCAAGCTATGGACTCACAATGCCTAGGCTTGAATTTTGATGTAATCATTAGCTAGCTTGGACTAATGACTTGACATCTCTGAGCATTATTTTCGTTCTTATAACATGGGGAAAATAAAAAGTGCTTATGTTTGTTGTAAGGGTAAAATGAACAGATACTTGCAAAGTGTCCCCACAGTGGTTGGCACACAGTGAGAATGCAAAGAATGTTAGTAGTAATGTTTGTAATTATTATCATCTTTATTATTCTCCATTCTTCTCTTTATGCACCTTAAAGTGAGCTAAAAGCATCCTCATACAGAGGCAAGGATGGAGAAGCTGGAATTAGAACTCTTCCATTCTGTTAGCTGAATGGCCTTCAGCAAGTTGCTGTCGTTTCTGAGTCTACTTCTACATCTGTAAAATACAGAGGGCAACACACTCATCCCACAGGGCTACTGGGAAGATCCTATGTAATAAAATACAGAAAAAGGCTTGATCAATACTAAGTGGTAGGTAAATAATGTTTGACTCAAGGCAGGTTTGGGTCACTTGCCCCGGCTTATTTCTTTTTAGCTTAGGCTTGCAACTCAAGGAGAAGGCATCCCACCCTACCCATGCCACTTCCAGCAAAGACCAGCAGGACAGGGAGCCAAAACATTAGCAAGCTTTTGGCAGATGACTGACAAGGAGTGTGATCACAAGACCTCCGTAGAGAACTTCGGCAACCGAATGTGCAAATTACGCTTATTCAAGCTGGAATATCACCCATGCGTGTTTTGGAACCACAGTGACCACATCCCAGCTGGACTGGGGAAGGGAAGCTGTCCAGCCAAAGGATTTATTATTTTTATTTAAACGTGTGAATCATCAGACAAGCGACTCCCTCCATCCAGGTGCTGTATTCAGATTCCATGTCAACATCTACTTCTTTGGCAGCTGAGCAAGGCAAAAGAGTTGTTCTGGGCCTGGGGAGATCTCTAGTTTAAGAGGGTTGACCTTGGGAGTGTCACTTAAATTGCCTACATCTTAGTTTCCTCATGTGTAAAATAGGATAATAACAGGAAATACTGCAACTGTAATCATCAGGATTAAATGAGACAATGTGTGGAAAGCATTTAGAAAAGAACTTAGTAAATGCTAGATATGCATTTATTACAATGATAATAGTATATATCAAGATCTTTGGGACTTACAAAAGGCATCATGTTTTTACCTCTCCTCCAATAAGCCTACATTCCTTCTTGAGAGGAGACTTTGTATATAACAAAGGGGAAAAATGACAACTCGGGGCTGTTTGTAATGCATGACAGTTGAGCAAGATCCCTAGTCGTCTGGGTGACTGAGAATAACTCCATGCAGAAGAAAACATTAGAGCTAGGCTTTGCAGGAAATTTAGGCGTCTAAGTAATAGGAGGAAAAAGGCAGCCACTGTTTAGAAGACTATAAGGGGAAAATCCTAAATACTACTTTTTTATGTCAGAATTTTATTTTCTCAGATACAGAGAAGAAAGAAAGTAGAGTATTATTTTGTAATCTTTTAGCAAAAATGTCTTTTTTTACCCCAAGGTTGGAGAAGACTAGCAATGTAGAATTTAGGTTTGGCTGAGTTTTTGCTTATTTTGTATTGGTTAAATGTTCCTTGGACACCACTGCCTCATCAGGTATTGAAGGGAAATGTGCTGAAGTAGTTGCCTAATATTGGATTGGCTCAAGCCCATTATTCTGAGCTGACCTTCTGGAAACTATACATGAAACAAGCCAGGGCAGGGGGAATAAATTCCCTTTGTTCTCTTTGAGGAAGTATAAGCTTTTGGTTCTTTCTAGCATAGACTTCTTAGTGTTCTTCAATTTTCCTGTCTCTTAAATATCTTCCTTTTGGTTGCTTTATTGCCTTTTACTGGTGGCAAGATTAAGGTCCAGTGCAATGCTGGCTAACAAGTGATTTGGAATGATGTTCTAACATCCAAATTCTAGGAACCTTGGGTTGATATGACCCTTGTTTTGTCTCCTTTGCACCTTATAATTAGAATGAAGTGTAAGAAGACTAGTGTCCAGTGTGGAAAAATGAATCACAGCCTAATGAATGCCTATTACTTGCCAGATTTTTCTAGTCATTTTTTAGGTTAAGCTGTTTGATCTTTGTAATAAACACTGAGGCAAGTACTGTTGCTTCCTTTTCATGGATGAGTAAATTCATGTTAAATAATTTGACTAAAACCCTATGACTGATAAGCATCAAGGAATGCTCCTCAGAGGGAATGAGCTTAACTCATCTTCCAATGGAGGTGAGGTACATTGACTACCCTGTGGAGTATGTAAGACATTTTATGCATCAGATTTGGCAACACATAGAAGAAAAAGCCTTGTCCAGAAGACTGACAATTGTGTTCCAAAACTTGTTCTGATATTTATTGGATATGTGACCTCAGACAAATCATTTTATATATCTGAATTTGGGTTCCTTACTTTATAATGTTATTGGGAAGATTATATGATGTAATAGATGTAATGAAGTTATCTCAGGATCAGGAACATTAGAGACACTTACATTATAAATTATACTCACAATCATCATTATCATCATTATTAAAACCATTATTCTCACCAACAGTATAATAATCATCATTAATATCTACTTTATTTACTCTTAGCATTTTAGTGAGTTATAACAAGATAATAGATGTGAAAGTACTTTGTACTAAAAAAAGGTAGAAGCATTTTTTAAGTTATAAAATTCATTGTAAATCTAGGAGAGATAAAAATGCAATTTTTAATGTAATAAGTTGAATTCAAGGTAATTATTGTGCATTTCACAGTCGTCTTGACTCTGATAACTCTACAGTCTTAACCCAGAAAATGATAAAATATGATTTGAAGTGAATAAGCCAACATTTCACTAATTTCTCCAGTCCATGATGTTTTCATTTATAACAGACAACTATATATTTATTACTTGGTCCCTTGGCTCCACACGGAAGCTTTAACAAGAAGGTTGATAAAATCTTCTACAGTGAATTTCATCAAAAAGAGTGAGGTATCAGTCAAAGATTTATTGTTTTATATAAGACATGGTTCTCTTAAATCTATGAATAGGAGGAAAAACAATAAAGAGCTAAAATTCCTCTCTGGCCCAGAAGAGATGGAAAGGAGGAGAAAAGACCATATTCAACTCAAATTGTACAGGGAGATGGGATTCTGATACATATGCCAGTCTTGTCAAGACCCATGTGACAAAGAATAGAGCCAAAGACACTCTATGATGCCAATGACTAGTTTCTTCTGGTAGAAATCTATGGGATGTATTTGTTCAACAAACGCTTCCAAGAGCTCAGTCCTTAATGAACACAGCTGCTGCAAAAGCATTGGTTTCCAAGCAGCAGTTATAGTGGTAATCACTATAAGAAATCACTACAGTCCATCAACATGATTTGACTTCACTTATAGCCTATTTGTGTAGGCTCCCTTATGATCTACCTCCTAAATCAAAGGAGAATTCTGGAAACCAGGGAAAAATTGCCACAAATACAATCACTGTCCTCTTCGTAATCATTCTTCACATGTTCCGATATACATTAAGTTTTCCTACGAAAATGAATATGAATTTCATTTTTAATACAGAGATCATTGCACCAAAAATGCATCCTGAGTCATTAACAGAGTAGCAATCATCCCTGACATGTGTGGAACTTAGTCATAGAAAGGTCAGCTCTTCTCAAGGCTCGGCTGGGGAATTGTTATCTCTTCCACAAACCTCTTTTTTATGATGAAGATGACAACAGCTTATTTCTTAAAATGTATGAAATGGAAGAGACAGTCTTATATAAATGTTTCCACAAACACAAGACTGTAATAGAGATGTCTAGTCTCCCATCCAAAACTCAAGCTGTATTAATAGCTCCTGTCCAGTCCTAAGGTTTAAGTTGGAGACTGTTTTCCTTATAATCTAAGCCCCCTGCCCTCATTTGGTGGGCTGACATCCACATGAGACATGAAAAATTTCTCCAGTATTAGGGGAGTCACCTTCATAGGGCAGGGTGTTGTTTCTGACCTTGTGTAGAGCAGGATAATTAATGAAAGTCTGCTTTAAGCACAAGTAGAATGATGCTTCTAATTACATGATAGCTGAATCAAGGGTAACTGAGATGCAATAGTGGAGCCATAATGTTTTTACTATGCGAACATTTTTGAAGAATATTTTTCTGGGTATAGAACTCTAGGCTGGGAGCTTTTTTATTCTTTCAATATTTTGAAAGTTTGAAAATTCCATTTAGTTTTCTCTTGAGTCTCATAATTTTTTAGAAGATGTTAGCTATAAGTTTTAGGGGGTTCTTTCCTTAACCCTAAAATAGTTTTTGTCTTTTCATTACTTTTAATATTTTCTTTCATAAATTATTGCTATAATGAATTTAAATGTGGTTTTCTTTGTTGCTATTGTTGTTTTGGCTTGATGTTTGTAATACTTCTTGAATCTGTAGCTAGATGTTCTTGAATGGTTTTAGAAGTTTTTCAGCCACTATCTCTTCAAATATTTTTTCTGTCCTGTTACCCCTTCTCACTCTTATGGGACTGTGATTAAACATAGTTATATTTTTTATCTTGTTCATGTATCTCTTAGACTCTTTTCTATATTTTTCATTCTTCTTTTAATAATGCTATATGTATATTTCTTTTTTCTTTTTTTGCAGTTTTTGGCCGGGCCTGGGTTTGAACCCGCCACCTCTGGTGTATGGGGCAGCGCCCTACTCATTTGAGCCACAGACACTGCCCCTATATGTATATTTCTAACTAACATTTTTCCACTCATTAATTCTCCCTTCCTTTATGTTTAATCTGTTATGTTCATATATTGAATTCTTAATTTTAGTTTTATTTTTTCAGTTCCATGATTCTATTTGTTTTAAGAGTCTGATTTTCAGCTAAAATTTTTTTACATTTTCATTTAAGATTTTAGACATATAAATTTCAGTTTTTATAAAGTCTGTGCCTTATTAAGGGATCTCCTACCAGTCTCTTATCTGCTTTTGTCCTTGTTTTATTTATTTTTTTTAATCATTAGATCTCATATCCTTCCCCGGTAAATTTTATTGAAAGTTATTGTTGTAACAATAATTTGAGTTTCTCGATGATATTCTCTTCCTCTAGAGAAGAAACAAATTTTCTTCTCTCAGGCAGCTTTCATAAAGGTAGGTGTCCACATAATTTTGAATCCATCTTTTTCAGAATTGGTCTTTATGAAGGATGATCTAATTTTTTCCAGACTACTTATAGACAGCCCTCTGACTGTCCCAATAAAAGTCAGGACTAGATTGAGGCAATGGAGCCATGAATGGCACAGAATTTAATGAGTAGGCACCACCTAAAATTTTGCCCCATATTTCATTTGTTGCACACTAATCCTTGCCCTGGTACCAACGGAAAGCCTGCAGTATCTATCAGGCATCTCTCCTTGGTAGGTTCTGAATTTCACGTTTTGCTTCATAGCCCCAGGAGATCGCTAAACTCTGTTTTGCCTCAGCTTTCTTTTGCCTTCACTTGTAAATTGGCAACAACTTCAAAAGAAAACATAAAGCTTTAACAATTAGCCTCATCTCTGCACTTCCCTTTGGACTTTTTTTTTTTTTAACCTTCTAAGTCATCATTTTCTTCATAGCTCTCCCTTGCTTTCAAACAGATGTTTAAAAGTTTAATTTAGATTTGCCAGTCATCCTCCACAGGGCAGTCATTCAGATGCAAGCTACCCTGTCATGTCAGAAGTGATGATCCCTTTTATGTTTCTATGTATGTGGTAATAAAGGGTAGAGGGCCCCTCTCACGTTTTTCTCAAGTTGAAAATACCCTTTTAGGATGTTTAAAATCATCACCATGGATCTTTCTTTTCCCCTATTATTTAAATGCTGGTGTTCAACGGGATTTCTCCCTAAGCAAGGTTATACCTGCTTTGCATGGCATGTTACTGTATTCTGATGAATCCCAGGTTTACAGCTTCATCTCAGAACGTTCCTCTGGCCTTTGAACCCATACTTCAAACATGCTATGGAATACATCCCTAGATATCCCCTGTGCTCCCAGAACATAGCCTGCCCAACACAGAAATCTTTTTTTCCTTTTTACCACTATTGATTTGATTTTCTTCCCCTTTCCCTGCCATAATTAATTATGGTTGCTTTTCCTAAGAGCCTATCCTAAACCGCAAGTTTCAGAAAATCATCCTCTATTCTTCTATCTTAAACTTCACTAATTCATCAAGTCATCTGCATATATATGTGCAGATCATATATATAATCTCATATATATAGTCATATACATATGTTCACACAGACACATCATTTCCCACTCATACGTTGATGTCTCACCTAGACCTTCCCAACATCCTGCTAACTCTGGGACAGCAAATGCTTATCTCATGCCTGCTGCCATTTTTCCTTCTTTCCATTCTTACCCCCATGACAGGCATCGCTTCTCTATTATTAGAAACTTTCATGATAAGTCCAGATGCTGTTTTAAAATGCTTCTCGAAACAGCATTCTACAGAGACACTACAAGAGTTGATAAACAAATGTAAACCCTCTTGTCAACTTGCTCTATCCTCCCTAGCAGATGGGATATACATAGTAAATCTGTGCCACCAGAAATATACCCCTAAAGGAAACCTGACTGAGTTACTTTTTGTGTTCGTAGATCTATGAGAAAGTCTTGGTATTGACAATTCAGTATAATAGAGATTTTCAGACTTACTTAGACAAGTACTCTCTAATCTCTCACGGCAACACCTTTATCCCACTGCAGGCTGAAGGCCTTTCATGCCTCCTTTGTTCATGCTACTACTCTTCTCCAAATTCCCTTCCCCATTAACTATCTGCCTGCTTAACTGCCACTTACATGTATCCTTTCTCAAACTTCCCTGGACAGAATTAGTTGATTCTTGCTCTGGATCATTGGAACACTTTTTTTGAACCTTTAATAGAGCATATTGTACTTTTCATTAAAATATTTTTTAAATGTTTATACATATGTCTGGACAACCATCCCGGATAGTAACTGTCTCTTTATTCAATGCAAAATGCCTGGCAGGTACTAAATGAATACATGCTAACAGAATAAATAAAGCGGGCAATCCCCCTTTGTCTTTGGGAACAGCAGTGGAAAGACACTTTCCTTATTTCCCTCCAGTCCTTACTTTAACAATAGTGTTCACTGTCTTTTAAGAGCAGCTAGGACAGAAATGCGCAATTTCTTGCAAAGCATCCCACTGCAACTAAAGCAACAGGAACCAAGTGAGAACCTCTTTAAGTAGCTTTTACGCAAACATTTCAATCTGTCATGCTCCCTTCCATGGGTGAAGGAACTGTAAATGAAGTATTTGGCTCTCAGAGAGTTATGGCACAATTCTTGGCTCACCTTGATAAATATTGATCTTGTATAAATTACTCAGGAAAGGCAGACGATGGTTCTCTGGGCAACACACACAACCTCTACTCCTCTTTATGCAAAGACATAAATCATTTATGAATAGAGCCCCACATGCTCTATGAATAAGTCCCTTGGATTCCAAGATGACTGATACTCAAGTATTTTTCTCGTTTGAGTGCAGACCTAAATTTAAGCAAGCATTCAGACTAGACGAAGTCACAATGCCCTTTTGTTCACTGTAAGGTGAGAGACGCATAATAGGCTTTCAAGGGTAAACAGCGCATGTTTCAAAATAAACACCATTAAATGCGACTGCACATTCATGCCTTTAATAAAGCTAATGGCAGGGGGATAGCTCTTTAGAAACATCTCATGTCATGTTCATTCAATTTTAAGTTTTCGTTGCTGGTGGAAAGAGGAGGGCTAGTGTGTGTGTATGTGTGTGGAATTGAGGAGCATTCGTTTTCTTTGACTACAGTTGAATCAAGTCTTTGGTTTCATCTGGAAAGTTGTGAATAGCACAATAAGGGGTCTGTGTGTGGTGAGGAGTCATTAAAATAAAGAAGTAAAGGGCAGCAAACATTGGTTTTCTGGGATTCTTGTGGTAAGCTTAATAATGAGACTGTTTAACCTCTGGGGACTCCATCACCAAAGGGACAAGAGGCAGGATAAAAAGACAAACTGAAAAATGGCTTGTGGTCTCTTGGCAGGACCTGGAATTTGTCATTAGAACTCACACAAAGTCAAAATGCTGAAACTTCTTGGGAAAAATGAAGGAATGTGACTTATGCTCTTGGGCACCTTTATTTCTGTGACTCTCTGCACCTTGAATGTTTTCAGCCCTCTAATTTCCATTTTTTCACATTTTGTGAATTTCTGTAAGCTTCTTTCATAATTCAAATTATGTATAAGCCATGACATAAGAAATTCTATTTGATTTCTTGATGGACAGGAAATCTTTAATGAGGAGTCAGAGACATACATATAATCAGAATTATCACAGAATTATTTATAAAGGAGTAAATGGAAAAACACCTAAATGCCCACCAGAGGAGACTGGTTAAATGAATTATAGGACATTTTATTCCTCTTACAAAGAAATAAAATGCAATAGTTAAAAATCAGGAGGCAGATGTAAATACACTAGACAGAAGTTTGTCCAAGTTGTATCGAGCTTAAAAAGAAAATGTAGGCTGCAGGCCAATAAAGTATGGCTCCATTTAAAATATAGCAAAACCACCAAATCATGTATGTGTACATAGATATAGCTTATGATAGTTATGTCTTGGAAATGTAATTAGAGCAAGAGGGAGGTTAACTTTCATTTCTTAAATTAAATATGACTATATTGGTTTAATTTATTATGATGCCTAAGAGTTTTAGTTTTGTTTTGATAATGGAAAATAAGTTTTAAGCAATATATATATTTTTTTAGGTTTACATTCAAATGTCTTTATCTAGAAGTGAACACTCTCATTTCTGCAATGCGGTAGGCTTTCATATCAATTTTGCAAAGCTATTCCTACAATAGTCCAGAGGTACTATTGTACTAAAAAGGCTAGGGCTCAAATTCAATTCTGCCACTTTCTAGTTGCAGAATAACTTGAGGAATGATTTAACAACTTCTAAGGCTACATTTTCTTTTCTGCATAATGGGAGAAACAATCCTATCTCCACAGGATCCTTGGGAGTTATAAGACAAGAGGCATTAATAACACACTGGGTATCTGTGTATTTGTGCAATCTGTAGCATCTTAATCCCCATGACAGCAGAACTGCCACCTTCATTAATTTATTCAACAGAGACAGGTTGAGCAACTATTATGTGTCAAGTGCTATACTAAGCTCTAGGGGCTACAAAAATGAACAAGAAAGATGGCATTGATACAGTGAAGAATTCACACAAATAATCAGAAAAATGCCAAACAGCAGAGTAAGAGTTATTCTAAGAGAATCAGGAAACTCTGTTGGAAGTGATTCGCAACCAAGCCCCAAAGGATGAATAAGAAGGCAGAGAGGATTTGAAGACTGTGTCAAATGGATGGAAAAGGGATGAGTGAGAGTGTAGATAACTCAGACCATTAACTATGTTCACCCTTGTTGGAATTTAATGGGTGAGGAGGAAGAGGAGAAATATGAGTTCTCGCACCTCCCTGGCACGCCGTCTCATCCGCCTAAGTGTTGCTGACACTCCAGAATGATCTGTGGGGCTCAGCTACAGAAGCTAATTCAGTGTGCTCACTGATAAGGCAGGAAGAGAGGGGAAAGTGTTCTGTGGATGGAAGGAATCATAGCTCACCAGGGATCAATATATCAGAGGACTGCCAGTTTGCTAAAGTAAGAATAAACTGAAGCTAGTCTTTCTGCATATCCTGACTCATACTACCAAAGGACATGGAGAGGTTAAAAACAGCATGGTAAAAGTCCCTGAAGATTGGTGTGAAGTCCTTCATTGTGGTGAGTGATTAATTACACAAGGAGAGAATGAGAGAGCTGCTACTTGGCAGAGTTAATACACTCAAAATTAAGAAGAGAAGTAGAAAGAAAATTGGTTATTACAAGTTTGCAGTATAAATATGTGATTTAAAAAGATAAACCAGACTTAGATAGCCTTGACAGGAAAAAAAAAAAGAGAGAGAGATTACAGCAGTAATAGTACCATTGTTCTGTGACTATTCCTCTTAATTCTGGGTCTGTTTTATATAATGGCAGTATTGAATAAGTGTTCAGGGAAATAGAGGAGGCAGTTTTAGTGATGAGGGAGTCAGATTAATATAGATTAGAATTATTAAAGAAAGTGAGACTGTTTATACTAAAGAGGAAAGGACATGAGACAAAGTGATAGTTATCTTCAGATATTTGGAGGGCTAATAGAAAAGGAAGTAGAGATAATGGTTTCAAGATGGTAGACAAGCTGACTTACCTAGGCATGTAAAACATAAACATAAAATATGAGTATACATGTAAAACATGAATGCATATGTTAAAAATGCATAGTTAAAAATGACTATACACACAAATACATGTACCAATACATACATAAAAATTAAAATACAAAGACTGAGACGTAGGAGATGTTTCATTTCTTGATCCAGAAATAAACAGAAAATGGATGAGAGAAAATTGCAGAGAAGGCTACTTGGTCAGGGTACTTTTGTGGAAAAGTGCAGCTGTCAAATATGGAAACAGCAACAAGCATGATCTATGTTCAGAGATACCCCGGGTATCTCTGCTGAGAGCAGTAGGGTAGCAGGTTGATTAACCACCATCCACTGCACAATACATATGCACAAATGCATGCGTGCACACATAGACCAGAAATAGAGCAATCTGCCCTGAGATGAGAATACTGAATGTGGAGCTTGAGACAGAGCTTGAGACACCACAATTTCTGGGTGGCTGGTGATGCAGCCCTAGAGAGACAGTTTGATGGCAACAGTGGAGTATGAGCCACAGCAATAGCTCTCGCATCTCCTCTCAAATAAGCCGAAAGCTAAACTAGCAATCCTAACTACAGAGATGAGCACAAAATGAAGACACACCAAACATGCACAGAAAATCACTGAAGTAAAAAGAGACAGTAAATTTAACAGAGAGAACATATATCTAAAGAAATAGAATTCATAGAGCAAGTTTAACAGGACTTGGGGAGAAGAATAGACAAGGTTTATATTATTTCTGAGAGTGAATCTAAGGCCAATGGATAAAAGTAGCAGGAAGGTAAACTTCAGCATAGCACCAAGTAATTACGTTCATTCAACAGTGGACTTCCATGGGGTGTATGCAAACTCTAGTCTCAACTCTATCCTTTGTGGCCCTTTAATGGAATCATCAGTTAAAGATATAGAAAGGTATATTATCAAAAATGGAGTAATTATCAAAATAACAGCAATAATAAACCCAGTTGAGCCAAAAGACTAAAAGTAATTAGCTCACATACTAGAGAACTAGGAACAAATAACATAATAATGGAACCTGGCATAGAGCAGCCCTGTGATAGGTTATTTGTCATGTAACTTAAGCAGCATCAGGCAACAACAGAGAAAAGACAGACATGTTGTTAAGTGGACTTTTTTATTCCACTATGGAAGACAGATAATAAGTAAATATATGATATAAAGTAGGTGGTGAAGAAAAATAAAGTTGGGGAAAGTGATAGAAAATAATGTGTGAGACTGCAAACTAATATAGCCTCTTTGGAAGGAAGTATGGAAAATCCTCAGGAAACTCAAATTAGATTTCCCATTTGATCCTGCAATCCCACTACTAATCATCTACCCAAAGAAAAAAACATCACTTTATCATAAGGACATATGCACTATGTTGTTTATCGCAGCTTAATTTATGATCTCCAAGACATGGAAAGAAGCTAAATATCCATTAATTCAGGAATGGATTAACAAACTCTGGTATATGCACACCATGGAATACTATTCAGCCATAAAAAAGATGGAGACTTCACATCTTTTGTATGAACCTGGATGGAGTTGAAACACATTCTTCTCATTAAAGTAACACAAGAATGGAAAAGCCAATATCCAATGTACTCAATACTAATATGAAGCCAGTAGATGATCTAACTCATGCCCACATAGGAAAAAAAGTCATTTCAATTCAAGTTAGGGGTAATGGGAACAAGGAGGCAGAGAAAAGAAGGGGTTGGATGTGTTCCCACTGAATGGGCACATGTTAAGGTATACAGCACACCTTTTGGGTGCAGGACATAGCTGCAGGAGGGACTCTACCTAACAAATTCTAATATTGTGCCTTGGTTGTTTGTACCCTCAACCTAAAAATTAAAAAAAAAGAAAAGAAAAGAATGTGTGATAGTTTTTGTTTGGTTTGCTTAGTTTGGGAGGAGAGAGACTGCTTTAGAGAGGAAGACACTTGAGCAGAGACCTAAATAAAGTGAGGCATTGTATCAGTGGTCAATTATTGCATGATATCACTGACTTAAAACAACACTTATTCTCAGTGTGTCCTGGGCCTGGCCAGCTGGGCCTTCTTGCTCAATGTCTCTCATAAGGCAACAAACAAGGTGGCCTGGAGGGCTACAGTCACTGCAAAACTCCGCTAAGAAGTCTTGGCTTCCAACGCTCTCAGAGGTTGTCAGCATGATTCAGTTCCTCCCAGGCCATTGGACTAAGGGAGTCAGCTCCTGACTGGCTGATGGCCAGAAGCCACCCTCAGTTCCTTGTCACATTGGCCTCTCTATAGGGCAACTCACAAATGGCAACCTGCTTCATCGCAGCAAGCAAATGAGAGGAGCCAGAGAAAGAAATGGAGCAAGAAGGGAAGTCATAATTTTTTGCAACCTAGTCTTAGATGTGACATCCCATCAGTTTTGCTCTGTCTGTTCTTTAGAAGCAAGTCAGTGATTGGGTCCACCCAACATGGTGAGGAGATCACACAGGGGTATGAACACTGGGAGGTGGGGGGCGTTGGGAACCACGTCAGAAGGCTGCCTACCCTACACACCGTGCCACATGCAGATTGAGAAACAGAACTCCAGGTGTCGGGAGCAGCAAATGCCAAGATGTGGTGTTTAACAAACAGAAAGAAGACTGGAGGAGAGGAACAGAGGGGAGGTGGAGCTGGAAGAGTAAGCAGTCACCAGATCCTGGGTCACGGGGAACTTTTTAGGTCACCGTAGTTCGGATTTGATGATGAGTATGAAGAAAATCCTTTGCATGGGGTGGAGCAGAAACAATTCAACTTATTAAACTTCCTTTTCTTCCATGCAATTGCAGTGATGGTGAATGATACATTCTATCTGGTTATTTATTTGCCTGTCTCATTATTAACAACCATTCTGTGGGGAAGCTGGCGATCCCAGGTGAGTTGTTCCCCATATTAAAAGAGTTATTTTATTTTACTGGTTTTGACCACCTCAAATCTGAGAAGCTAATGATCTATAACGAAATGATTTGAAATCATAGATTTCTTCTTTTAGTATTTGAGCTCCTATATATTGTTTAGGGAAGAAAGGTTAGCTGTTTTCATCATTGTCATTATTCATTGAAATCAAGTGAGACTGTCCCACTTCAATCTCAGGCAAAAGTCAGGGAAAATAAGGAGTTGGGATGGGAAACCATGTGTGAACACGATTCGGACTGTGTCTGCATAGTCACTGGAGGAGATCTCCCATGGCCCACGGATATTTAGGGAGGGGAGGGGAGGCAGTCTACTTCCCACCAGAGGACAAACACTTAAATTGCCAATTGCTTCTCCCCAGTTATCTGGGTCAGTTAATCCCAGTACACAGCTGCCAGCTGAACTCGTCCCTGGATAAGCTGATCTGCTTTGAAATTCTCCCCTAGGCCACCTCACCCAATGATGTCAGATGGTGTGAGTGCTCTGCCAGCACCCCCCCCACACACACACTCACAAGATGATGTGCAAAGGGAAATGCATGCTCTCTCTGCTCAGGAAACATCTGGTGCATCTACTAGTCCTCAAGCGGGTCGCTGGCTGTTGTATAAGTTAGTGGAACAGAATAGGATGGGAAGACACAGAGCTTCAGCTATTGCTCAACCTCACCATCAAGTTATAAACCGAAATGAGAGGTGAGGAAACGGCCTCCCTGGCAGGCACTCTCCAGGGACCCGGCCCCATCACTGCACAGTCACATTTCCTAGCCTGTAATGGAAAACGAATGCTGTTTACAAGAGCTTAAAGTAGCCCAGATGGAAACATGAGCCAAGCTGTGTAGTGGAGGGCAGACTCCTACTTGGAAGCTTTCAGCAGTCCAGTAATTATTCAATACCAGACCTGAAATATAGGCTCCTAATGAAGAATATTATTCACTCTCCCTTGGAAAATGAAACACCACATTCATTGGTAAGCAGAATCCATGACCACTTAAAAACAGATCCAGCCCCTCATAAGCTGTTTGACATAAAACAAAAGTGGCTGTATGTCCCACACTGAGCTGTAAGTCCTGTTTTTGTCCTGTTTGGATTCCATTGACTTTTTCTCAGTTTATGAACCACCTGAGAGGAATCGGGTAAAATAGATAAGAGAAAATGGATTCGGTGTGCTGTCCCCCACCCCCACCCCCTTGCCCATATCGGTCCCTGGGGGAATACAGGTTTTCTTAACTTTCACGATTCTGGCCTGCAAATGAAAAGGTCTTCTCTTCTCGCCCTGTTTTGCCTCCAGCCTCCCTCCCCTCCCCCAGTTAAATCAATAATACCATTCTGCTGTGCAAACCTCTAGATGGCCAGTTTAAGTCCTCCAAAGGTTCTGAATCAGAATGAAAAGGCAAAAATAAATAAAATAATAAAACAAAACAGCAACAACTAATACCCTCAAAAATAAAGCAAAAAAATTCTAAAAAATCATTTGTTCTTAATGTTCACTCTCTGGTAAGAATTAGGTAGAACAGAAAATTAAGAGTAAAAAGTGAAACTTTTTTTTGGATGAATCTTGTGGGCATTACTTTTGGATGCATCTTGTGGGATACATCTTGGTCAAATTCAGATCGTGAGGCTTTGGGGTTGCTGTTCCTTCATTTATTCATTCATTCATTCCTGCAGCAGGTGGTTTAGCATATTTCTTGTGTTCCATATGTTGAGTATGTAATCTGGGAACAAGACAATGTTGTGTACCCTCTTGAAGCCTATAAATGAACAAACAATAAATACACTTAATAGACAGTGTTAGGTGCTATGAAGACAGGGACATGAAAGAGGTAATAACTATTTCTCGATTCCTCAGTTACTTCTCCTGCAAAAACTCTCAAAGGGGTTGACATTTAACCAACAACTTGCATGATTTGAAATTTTCAGGCTGGTGTGGATCAGGGAGCAGAAAATTTGGGGCAGAGAGGACAACAGGTACAATGACTGGTATAGAAACGAGCCTGGCATATTGATGGAACAGAAAGAAGATTAGAGTAGTTAGAATAGTGAGGAGGAAGGTGGAAGCATGGGATGTACAATCAAAGAAGTCTAGCTTTAAATTCCCAGCCCACCACTTAACTAGCCAAGTTACCTTAGGCACATTATTTAGCCTCTCTGAGCCACACAGTCTTTATAGGCAAGTGAAAGATAGTACCTGTATTTCCATATCACAAAAGACTAAGAAAAGCATCCAATCTAGTACCTAGCTTAGAGTAGAAGCTTCAGAATGTTAAATCGTTGTCCTTATCTGAGAACACTAGGCTCTCAGCAAGTATAATGGCTAATTTTACATGTAACTTGACTAGGCTATGGAGTGCCCAGATATTGTGCTGGATGTGTCTACAAGAGTGTTTGGGGATGAAATTAACATTTGAATTGGTACTGGGTAGTAGGCTGCCCTCTCTAATGTGCAAGGTTCTCATCTAATCACTGGAAAGTTTGAGCAGAGCAAAAAGGTTGACCCTCTTCTGAGTAAGGGGGAATGCTTCCTGCCTGACTTCTTTGAACTGAGACATTGGTGTTCTTTGGTCTTCACACACAAATCAAAACACTACCTCTTCTTGAATCTCCATCTTACCAGCTTTTGGACTATCACTATCCCATGGGCTTTCCTGAATCTCCAGCTTACCAACTGCAGATCTTGGGACTTCTTAGCCTCTGTAATTGTATTCCTTATTTTATATTTCATACACACCATTATGTGTCACATAACATCAGAGATACACTCTGAAAAATGCCTCATTAGGATTCATTGTGTGCAAACATCATAGCATGCACTTACACAAACTTAGCTGGTGTGGCCTACTGTGCACCTAGGTTATGTGGCATAAGACCTATTGCTTCTGGGCCACAAACCTGTACACATGCCAAATACTATAGGCAACTGTAACACAATGTTAAGTATTTGTAGATCCAAACCTATCTAAACAGAGAAAAGGGTCAATACAAATTTGGGATTATAATCTTATGAGACCACTATGATATACAGGATCTACCACTGACCAAAACAATCACTGTGCAGGGATGCGGGTTTTGTTTCCCCGAGCACCTGGACTAAGATAGAAAGTCTATCAAAGGTGACTTATAGAAGTGAGAATTGTCCCAATCTGAAAGTGCTAGATTTCACTTATTTAGCATTAGTATAGATTAGGGTTTTCTAAATCCAGTGACTATTTAGAGAGAACAGATTTACAGTGACCCTTGAATTCAGACAGAAATCTGACAAAACTTGGGAAACATTTCCTTCCCAGGCAAAAGCAATAGCCTGAGACAAGGCATGAAGGTAGGAGAATAGGAGCTACCCAGATTATGTACAATTGGAAATAATGGCTAATAATAGCTTATATTTATTTATTCCATTATTTATCAAATGGAACTGGAACAAATCAGAGGTTCTGGGGGCCACTTACTAAACGCCAAACACAGGCCAGATTAGAGATCTATAGATAAAGAGGCATTTGGGCTGGTTCCTCATCTTGGTACAAAAAGGACACTCATTAATTGGCATAGGAAAACTTACAGTATTTTGTTCTTAAATGCTGCGGCTTAAGTAAAAAAGAAGCCTATTTCTCCCTAACAATCCAGGGATGGCAGGCTGCTACACCATCCCAATCTTGGGCTTTTATTTCTGAGTCCAAGGCATTTGTTCTAGTTCTCATCAATTCTCAGACACAGTAGAGAACAAGGACCGTGTCAATTCATACCTTATTCTTTTAAGGCCCTGAACTAGAAGTAGCACGCCATCCTTATGCTCATACGACACTGGCCAAAATTTAGTCCCCTGGCCACAATGCACTACAGGGGAGGCTGGGAGATATGTACTCTAGTAAAACACAAGGATTTTGGAATCAGTAAACCACAGATCTGGCAGTTTGCTCCAGGATCTACTAATGTTGAAAGTATTACATTGGCATAATCGCATTCTTTCTCGTTGTTATAATGATATGTGCACATATTCCACGTGTCTGTATCACAAACATAAAACTCCATCCTGCCTTCATTTAGGCCTTGCCTGGCATTAGCCCTGAAGTATCATATAAAACTTGAAAAGTCACTCACATAGCAGACTGCTTAGTTGTTGTTCTGTTATTACATCTTGTGAAACAAAGCACCTATTATGTGTATCCAAGCGGACACATGCACATACACATATATGCATAACACATACATACATATACGTATTGCAATGGAAATAATTTTTCTGAGGTCTTCCCATTTTGCCAGTTTGTCTGCAATGCTGCAGAACAAGCAATGTGTCTGTCTTCTCAAGAGAAAAATACACGAGTATAGAAAAAGAAACTTCAGAGAAAGTGAACCTGCTTACGTGACGTGTGCCTTCCTTTTTCCTATCCTACTTCTGGGCCCTGAAGTGACTCTGCTGTGATGGACTGTGTGATGCATCCACAGCGGGGCAAGGGGGATTGCTGTACACTAGCACGGGCCAGGATATACAGAGGGGACATGCATGGATGCCCCACTCCGCCTTTTCATTTCCCATTAAATTTTAGAAGCTGATGCTTTTCACTTTGGAGACTTAAGTAGAGGCTACTCTGCATACTGCCTAATAGTGGAGAAGAGTCAAAGTAACAAGGCTTAAAGCACCTTGGACAGACCCCTAGCAACATGCTGGAGGGACTATTGGAGATGGTGGGCAACCCTGGAGAAAAACAAACAAATCTTATCGGTTCACTCCTCAGCCTAACACCTTTCAAAGTCGACTAACGCTCTTGGTATAAAGTCCACAATCCTTGCCATGGCTCTCCACTTCTCCATTGCCTAACTGCCCAGTACTTCTTTAGCCCCATACAAGATCCCTCTCCTTCATGTCGCTGGTCTGGCCAGGCTGGACTTTTATAGTTCTTCTGATGTGCCAGACTATCCTGCTCAGACCCTCTTCCTTAGAGCTTTTATGCAAATGTTTCTTGCATCAGGAACAGTCTTCTTTCCCAGGCTTTGCCCATCCAATTCTAAATGTTCTTCCCTGCCCCTCCAATTTGATGAGTGCCTTGCTTTTTACAGCACTCTTTCTTTGCATGTTCTGAGCACTTATCACCCTTCCATAGCTTGTTTTCTTCGTTAGCTCATAAGTTCTTTGAAGGCAGGTACCAAGTGTCTCTCATTCATCCTAGAAATAGCTGCGTCCATCTCCGTGCCAATGGACACCAGCCTCCTGAGAAATCTTCACTAAATCAATGTCTTGATGCTTTGAAAGACAATTCTGAGCTGACTGGGTAGTGTTCCTAGAAATGCCCTGTTCCTTCCAAATCCTGCTGGGAAGCTGGAGGTTTGGAAGGCAGGCATTATAGGAGATTCTGCAGGAAGTATCCCAGTCAGAGAGTCAGGCCAGGACTCTCAATATGACCCTTTGCTGGAACTCCTTGGTTCTAAGGTGGGTCATTAATTTCAAATTGTTATGCAGTGTGTATAATCCACACGGGGAAAACACATAGCACTATTGGTAGTGCTACTTTTTTTTTTTCCGCTGACAAAGTCTCACTTTGTCACTCCCCGATAGAGTGCCATTGCATCATGGTTTACAGCAACCTCAGACTCCCAGGCTCAAGTGATTCTCTTGCCTCAACCTCTGGAGTAGCTGAGATTACAGGCGCCTGCTGCAATGCCTGGCTATTTGTTTTTTTTGGTTTTTTTTTTTAGAGGAAAGGTCTTGCTTTTTCTCAGGCTAGTTCCAAACTCCTAAGCTCAGGCAATCCACCCACCTGGGTCTCCCAGAGTGCTAGGATTACAAGCATGAGCCACCATGCCTGGCCTGCCATTACATTTCAACTGAAATCTTGACTAGTCTCAGCCAGACTCAGTCCCCACTGTCCCACTTGTTATACTAAAAGATTTAACCCCATAGCTACAGCAGTAAAATCAGCCCACAACAGACAGAAGGCCTTGATACTTTCAAAGAAGGGCCAGTGGGAACCTGGGCAATCTAGAACCCCCAAAAATACTGAGTTGGGGGAATAATTTGGCTTAATGCAGTGGGGGAATGAACCTCTATATCTGGGCAGATTTAGTCTTCTAGGTTTTTGTCATCTGGTCTATCTTCTCTGAATCATTTACCCATTCATTAGGTTGCCATTTGAGAGCCTACTATATATAGACTACTATTAACTGTTTCCACTAAAAGCTGGTCATCTACTGATAGACATAGGGAAAATTAACAAAACAGCGTTAGATGAATGACAACGTTAACGTTCAAATCCCAAAATACACACCAGCCCTTGCAGAAAGGCATATCTTAAAAGATCAGGGGCAAACTCTTAAAAAAAAAGCCCTAAAGTACACACCCCATGTTCGATTTTTTTTAATACCTCTGGCACAACACTATAGTTCAAAAGTTTTCAGTTTCCCACATAAGCTCCTCTTTCCACGCTGTCTAAGACTGTCCTCTACTCCAAATTAGGAAACATAATTGCCAAAAAAGTCACAGCTCTGCGAATGAGGACACACTTTGTGACTTTTTTCTGAATGCCTTAGTATTTTCACAGTTCTTAGCAAATGACTGAATGCCGCTTAAAGACGTGGTTTACGTGACACCGTTTCTTTCTGTTCAAGGAAACTACACATAAGATTTCATCTTCACCTCTGTCATAGGAGGCATTTTTGTTTCTTTTACCGAAAGTTAAATTTCAGCTACATTACTGATAATGGTATTTTAATGGTAAGTTTAGGGGACATTAGCTTATTTGTGTAATTCTATCCATATGACTACAATGACTGGGGTGTAGACAGGGACATGATTTAGAGGAACTGCATTTAGGATTAGAGTGAGACCTACTGAAAAGAAATGTTGTCTTTTTTATTTGCTTGGGATGTGCATGGGAAGGGGCAGGTCTATCTACCGCTGTTGCAGCAATCCTATTAGCCAACGTGGACCGATGTCAAAGATAACCTGGGGACAGACCTGAATTCTTACCCCACTTTGAGCACCTGTTTCAATCCTACACCTAGCCTTGCATAGCCAAACTCTTTTCAAAGTTCAAGTCCAAGAGGTGGGTTAAGTATCACTTGCAAAGAAAAGAGTTTTGTGAGTTCATTCTCACAAAAGGAAGATGGTAAGGAGGAAGCTGTACGCATAACAAATAAAAGCCACTCTATATTTATTCACAATAGAATATGCGTTGCTTTGCTATAAAGAACACACACAGTCTGAGGTATCCAGTTTTAATAAATCCTTTCCTCTGGCTTTGTAACCTGAATTTCTAGGCTCGTTAATCAAGGTTCAGTACCATTACACACAGTGATTAAAATTTTTCCCTGAGATCATCACGGTTGTGCCCTCGGCTAACGGATTTAGTATACCCTACCAAAGTTGGGGACGAAACAGAAAGCCCTTTCTGCAGTGAAAAATATAGACAAATTGGGTAGAATTCCTGAGAAAAAGGTGCAGAGCCAACCAAACCACAGATTAAATTTTATCTGGCTGTGAACTCTTCTCCCTTTACATCTCCAAACATTCTAGAGGGGAAATTCAGCCTATGGCATGGGAAGATATTTCAATGCTATGCACAATGCATCTTTGCTTTTGCTAGCTGTTACAGCCATCTTGATGCCTCAGTTTCCAGTAAAATGCAGAGCTAAAGAGGTATGGGCAGCCTTTCTCCAGGGGTATATGGTAAAAGAGAAAAAAACAGACAAGGACGATGAAGAAAAACGGTTATGACATTACGTGCTCACTCAAGCTTGCAAAGCTTCTCCCAGTTTGAGAAGCTGTTTGAGAAGCTGTTTGAGATAGCTAATGATTCTGCACAGGATGAGCAAAGACTGCCTGGGTCATCCCCTCAAATTCCAGTCTAATCAACTCAGCAAAGCATAAGGCAAATGGTCATTGACTATGTATGTCTCCCAGTTTGAGTGCACTTAAAGTCAACTCTGAATAGGATGACACTTGCAAAGGCTCCTCAGAGGCTGGAAGAAATCCCATTCTGAGAAGGAGCCAGCTTGCTAGGGACGTCACTCTTATGTTTTGTTGTTGGCTCTCCACCCATCCATCCCCTTACAATGGCACAATGCAGTGATTGTATTCCCTAAAGACTTCCCTTCTTAAAAGTAAACAAGCAAAAGTTCCCCTAATCCTCTCATATTCAATCACAGAAGAGGCAGCTAACCCCAGGGTAGGGGAGAGTGAGAAACGAAACAGGTGAGTAAGCTAGTTGTCAGGTGAAGTGCTAGAAACTTAGCACTAGAATGCGCAGGCCTCTCAAAACGGAAGCAGAGAGGAAGGCTGGGCGTGGGTGGTGGCACTTCCGGAGACATCGTCCTATAGATGCAATGCTACCGATTCTCTTTCTTAGGTTTTCTTGGGGTAGTTCTGACAGGCTTTCTCCAAGTCCTTCAAGAAGTCTGGCACTCCACTCTGCAAAGGAAAAGAGATGGTCATGTCCATAACCTGGTAGAGACCACTCCTGATTCTTTGGGACATGGCTAAAGGTTAACAATGACAGCTTTGGGATAATAAAAGAGAACAGGTTCCCTGGCAAGATTTCAATAGAATGTTGGCATGGATAATGACAAAAGATAAGCCCCAGGGGATAGGTAAGACTGGATGACTGGCCCGCCTTATAGTTTGGCTTTTGCTGATAAAAATCAAGGACATTTCTGAGATACTGTTTCTTTAAAAGAAAAAGAAAATGTAGGTAACAGGATTGGGCTGGGTGGTTGGATTCTTCCAAGGAAATGAGAAAAAGAATTTACAGAACTAGAAAACAGTAAGGATTGAGCATAAAGGGTAAAAAGCATCATTATGTAGTTAACGTGGAGCATTGTGTAAGACTTTTCTCAAATGTTGTCTTAATCATTCATCCTCTGCAAGTAGGTAATATCCATCCCCATTTTTGAAAAGGAAGAAATGTATGGTTTCACTAAATAAAACAAGACAGTCGATAGCAGAGCCAGGTTCAAAATCACGTCTGAGAGACCCTCTGGTAGACAGGACAGAGCCACCAGTATGTCCCACGATGCCAGGTGCCAAGACAGTCTCTAGGGACCTGATTCGTACTGCAGTTTCCTCCTCTTACAGAAAAAAACAACTGGCGGGGAGGGGGGGCGGCACCTGTGGCTCAGCGAGTAGGGCAGCGGCCCCATGTACCAAGGGTGGCAGGTTCAAACCCGATACCACTCAAAGGCAAAACAAAACAAAAACGAAAACAAAGTAAAAGAAGACTGGGGACCTCCCTCAGGCCTGCAAGCGTCTCCTTGTCTCCTGGCCAAGCCAGGTCTGTCTCCCTCATCCATATGCAGGACAGTCCAGGGTCCACGGATCCTATTGTTCCCCTCCGGAGCAAACTATTGTCCAGAGGTTCCAGAGAGTGATCCTGGCAGGGGCTTGAGGCACTGGAGGGGAAAGGCTGGCATGCCAAGTGATCATTCTTTGCCTTCTGTCACCAGCGGCTGCCCTGCACGTTGGCAATCCCAGCCCTGACCAGAGTCACTCAACCAAACTCTTCATAAAAGAGGCTCATTACTCCTGAGACAACGTGTCTCTTCAGCCCGACAGCCCCGGGGGCTAAGTCAACATTGGTTAAACACACTTCCCCCCGTTCCTGCCTCCTGGGATCTCACCTTGGCGGCCCAGTTAATGAGCCAGGTCGGAATCTGGCCACCCGGGTTATCAAAGTAATACATGAAAACTAAAGGGAGAAAGAAAGAACAATTCAAAACGAGGAAAAACACTGGGAAAATAACAGCAGTAAAACCAGGTGAACTTTCTGTCTTCATTTAAGGCCCAGGAAGTGCAGGAGGAGGCAGCACACAATTCAGATGGACTTCCCTCCACTGACTGGCCTTATATATTTTTTATATATGAATTTTTGAAAACATAGGCACAGACACATTTTGCTACTACTTATTAAATCCCTGGCAAGCCTAGACACTTAGATATCATCTCTCATTTAATTATCCTAGCAACCCTAAGGGCCTGCTAAAACGAATCCCATTTTATAAATGATGAAATAGAGACTCAAAAAAGTTACTTGACATAACCAAGGTGACCAATCTCACTAGGGTTCTGGTTTTGTCTATGATATAAGGCCGCCCTCATTCCGGTATAACAGGAAGTCTTGTGCCCCACTCTCTGCCCTCGGCTTTCCTCCCTGGGGGCTGCAACTCAAGCTGGGCAGGTCTGGCACCTCTGGGCTTGTGTGGAGCGGAAGCTGTGTCTTCCAAGACAGACCACCAGTCCTTTACTCACTCCCAGGCTCAGTCCATATATGCACAGACCCAACCAGTGATTCTCCAAACCTGTTGATTTGCTTTTAATATGCTAATTTCCCCGAAACAAAGCAAGAAACCAGCAAAGAATGGGTTGGGTTGGATTGAAACATCTAGTCATGCTGCCGGCCTGTTTGGAGGGTGGATCAAATCTCTGCACTAGTGTTGATCCCTGGCCTGTTTTTTACCTGTGCCCATTTTCCAGCCTCCAGGGATAAGCTCCTGACAGCCACCCCATCAGCACAGAGGGGAGCCCTGGCTGGTGTGCCAACATGTACGCTGGGCTTTACCTTTGCTGCCCTGCTTGCCGTCACTCGTAATCGCCAGGTTCTGCTTATACTGCTTCACCCGGACCACCCCTGACCTCTCGCCAAGCCGAGACACGCGGGTGCTCCGGGACAGGATCACATGGATTTTCCGCCCGGCCATGTCCAGCTCTCGCCGCTGCTGGATGAAGACGTACTGCACCGCCAGTCAAGGCCAACCATCAATGCCAGCAGTGGAGAGGGACAGAAGGAAAGCCCCAGGAGCCGGAAGCAAAGGGAGGTGTTTCTGCACCTCCCACTGGGCCTCTGCTCCCTTCTACAGCCCCTTCACTTACCTGCCTCATCACCTACTGCACGGCAGCACCTCACACCACCTCACAGCCTCATAGCCCACCTGTGAATAATTCTCTGATGGTTTTAATTATGGAGGAAACCACTTTTCCTTTTCTCTAAGAAGGCACTAGGAGATACCAGAGGAATAGTCATTTATCAGCTGTGTGATCCTGGGTAAGTTATTGAACCTTTCTGAGACTCCATTTCCCCCCACAGAAATAACATTGCCCCACCAGGTAGACTTGGTGGGGGCTTTACAGAAAGACAACCACTCAACGGACAATGTTGTCATCCCTCTTCATCCTGTCCTCACCCAGAGCTCGAATCCCTGACCTCTATGCATAGACCATGGCCAAGCCAAGCAACGTGACAGCTGGTGACAATGGGAAGATGTGTAAGTACCGGAATAGCAGGCAGATGGTCTCTGTGGGTGAACACTGGTTCACCAAGAATAACAAAGTTATTTCATTTCCATCAACCTTCACAGAACAACCTCTAAGTCCACTTTCATGTAATAAGTCCACAGCTTTATTCTAGGGAAGATAATTAAATCCAGTGACAACAGGAATCATTACTTCCTGAGCCCTCATCATGTAACTGCATGTGCCTTATATATAGCATCTGTTTTAATCTCTTACAGGCGACAAAAGTGAGGCTCAGTTAAAAAAAAAAAAAAGAAAGAAAGAAAGTGAAGCTCAGAGAGGTTAAGGAAACTTGCCTAAAATCCTACACCCCAAATGCGCTCCTAGTCGTGAAACCTGAACTTGAACCCAGATCTGGCTCCACAACCTAGTTAGAATTTCATACCTAGATAACACATCTTCAATGTGTCAATTACATTTTCATATAATAGAATTTGGGGGTTCACACTAGAAGGAATCAAAAGCCTAAAACAATTAAAAAATCACTAAGTCCAATATAATTCTACTTACTGTGTCACAAAACCACCACACCCAGTCCTCCCACCCGGCTGTCTCCTGCCCCGTGCTCTTATATAAGAGGGGTAGTGTTATTAATGAGGAGTAATGTTATTAATATTAAATGTTTCGGGGGGGAATTGATGTTACTTTGGCACTGGCTTTCCTCTCTCCCAAGCCTTTTAATTCTTCCTTGCAGCAAATACTGTCCTGCTGTCTCCCCCAACTTAACTGAGCTCACATGATAGACATCATCTCACACTCCACTGATAGAAAATTATTTGAATTATTACCATGTGGCAGAGTGCCTTTGAAGGGTCAGCAGCACCAGTGTGCCATACAGCCTATGACCAGAGAACCACCAGTTCCAAGGTCACACAGCAAACCCAGGAATGAGTTTAACACTTGAAATCTGCTAACTCAGCAGAGAAGTTGAGAACGTTGCTCAAGTTTACACAACTAGGGGGTGCCAGAGGCACGTTTGAGACCCAGGTTCAACTATCTCCAGGGACTGTGATTTTGGCCAGGATGTGACCCCACCTCCTTGAAGTTCCGTTTTCTTGGCTTCCCAATGCCACACAATCCTATAATGAGTTTCTTATCTTTATATATGTACACGTCTCCCAACTCCCAAAGGGGTGTTAAATTCTTGAGAACAGAGAATAGTGCAGCAGAAAGGAACATTAAACCAAGCATCTGACAGCTCTCACAGGTTCCTTAACTGTAAAATGGGCACAAGGATACTTACCTTGCACGGTTGTTTGGCAGGATTAAAACACACACACACACACACACACACACACAATCTAAGGGATTAGGTAATCAACAACTTGTTAAAATATAAACTATGTGTATACAAACTAGTAGAGAACAGATACTGTGCCAAGAAATAGCTCCCAATGTAGTTGGGATACAGGGGTAGACACACAAATACAGACACAAAAACAAACCAACACACTCACATGCTCCCTCTCTTTCTAGAGAATATTTAGGAAAAATCAGACTTGTACAGTGTCAGGGCTAGAAAAAGTTCCAGCAATCATCCAATTCAGTGGCTTCCAAACTTTTCTGACTCGGCAGACCCTTTTTCCACATATGGAAATGTACATACATAGGAGCATGTAAACACTCAGCTTCGATGACTGAAGAGGACAGTGAGGGAGCCAAGGCCTCATCCATGAGTCCTTCTACCTCCATCCTGCCTATTTAACAAATTTCCATCCCACACCCCCAGGCCAGTTGTAAAGAGGTTTCTGAGAACCTCGGAGTCCCAGCCAAAGCTCCCTACATATCATTCACTGCTCCATTTCATAAACTCTAAAGAGAGAGGGGAAGAAGCTTACTTTCAGCATCGAGGACCAGCACTCAAGGAGGGATTGCTGTGGGATCAACTGAGACAGGAGGACACGGAGAGAGCCAGGAATGCAGTGGCCAGGGTTCTGATGCTGCCTCTGCCACCCAAGCTTCTGTCATCTCACCTCTCTGGAGGCCTCCTTCCTCCTCTGTAGGCTGAGAAAGCTACATTAAGCACTGTTCCTTTCAGGTCTCTAATTCTGTGTATTGACAATTTCAAGGCCTATGAAACTTCTCAGGAAAGGACGAGCGGCCCCCCAGTAACCACAACTGTAGACGCTCCATGTGGTCAGGCCAAGAAGTCACACTCTGAGGTCGCCATAAACCACACAAGAAGCAACAGCTTTAGCAGGTACTGCTGCAAGAATCTGAGACAATGTCATCTGTACCTGCTGGAAAGCCAAAGCTACCTTCCCGCATGGGGCGATGGCCAAGGGACACAGAAACACTTAGAGGGCTGAGGAATGGTGTGCCTTGTGGAAAGGATACATCTCTGTTGGAAAAAGGGAAAGGGCACTTCACTTCCCAGTAGACCACAGTCTGTCCATCGCATTGTCGTTCATAGAGCTCTAAAGGAGAATGAAAGAAATGAACGCATCTGGAAATTTCTTTGGCTTCAGTTAATAAGGTGACCTTGCAGGATAGGATAAACCACTACGTTGTAAGGCACAGAATTCTGGAAAAAATCCAGCCAGATTAATTACCACTCAAAGGTTACTGCCCAGGGACAGGCTCTAATGGATATAAACCACAGCGAAAACAAAAGAGCCTGACCAAACTTGCCCCTTCTAGAGCATACAAAAAAATTCTCATATAGAATGAGATGAAGAAAAAAATCAGATATCAAAAAAAGTCAGAAGTTTTAAAATCAGGAACACCACTAGATGTCGCTAGAGTACTAATAGTTTTGCTTTTGAGAACTTTTTCTGTCCTTTTTAGATTTCTTGACACATTATAATCAGCTAACCTGGGACTGAGTCACACAGTCTAGCACATTCAGGTAGAATATGAGCATTCCAGAGAGGAAAATCTCCTTCCTTAAATAGCTAGGAAGTGACAGAACTGTGGCGGCTTCTTCTTTTCTCCCGTTTATTCACACTATACCACAACTAGAAAGACCAAAGTGCCTTAATTTTCACTCCATCTTGCTATTATGTGCAAGCAGCCAACTCTTGTAGGCAGATAGCAAAGGAATTTAGTGACACACATACCCTCTGCCCTAAGCTGTGCACTACGCTGCTTCCCAACCAGTTAGACTTTCTAACCCCTCAAAGTCCCTTGAAGTGATGCTGAGCGGGGGTTAATTTAGCTTTTGAAAAACAAAAATCTATTAGAAGCAGACTATGAGCAGACTGTTGCTTGCTCAGCATTGGTTTTCCCGTCTGCACCAACATCACAACCTTCCTTTCAGGGCACCACCCTTCCCCTACTTCTTGATTTTGTGGTTTAAAGCAAGACTGCACTGATTTCAGGGCTGCGGCAATGAACAAGACACAGGCATGGTGATTAGCTCAAGGATGGTGTGCCTGGCCAGGTTCTCACTTTGCCACTGTAGCAAGTGTAGGCCAAACAGTGGGTTAGCAAAGGCTTTCAGGCACTCCCTTACTATCCAGGGGGACAAGAGGTTAGAACCTCAGGATCATTCCAGCAAAGCCAAACTGCTGTTTCTGGGAGATCAGAACCCAGAGTAAAAGCTGTTGATGCTGGGTAGCAAATATCAGAGGCTCTGCAATTATTTTCTCTAAAGTCAGATGCCTTAGCTGTCACCAGAAAATGGAATTTGAATGCTGCCTGCCTCCTCATTGCTCATTTCTGAATTGAAGCCAAACAAGCATCTTATTGGTAGAGTCTGTATCACACAACTGTATGATAGCTTCCAAGGAGAGTGGGACAGAGAGTGTGTAGTTGCTCCCTCGGATGGGAGAGAGGCACAACACCCCCTAAGTAGCAAAGGCATCTGCAAACACTACGTTACCCAAGACCATAACGTATGTCCACAATAAATGAGCACCTGCTCCAAGCTGAGCTGATGACAGCCAGGCATGGCAGTGTGGCTGCCATCCTAGGAAAATGGAATTCTTTCCTCTGGGGTTATTTATATCAATGGTCCCCAATCTTTTGGCACCAGGGATGGGTTTTAGGACAGACAATTTTCCGATGGACCGTACAGGTGGGTATTAGATTCTCATAAGAAGCAGAGAACCTAGATCCCTGCATGCAGTTTATAAGAGGGTTTGAGCTCCTATGAGAATCTAATGCTGCCGCTGCTGTGACAGGAGGTGGAGCTCAGATGGTGATTCAAGCTATGTGCAGCAGCTGTAAATAGAGATGAAGTTTAATTTGCTCAACCGCCACTTCCCTCCTCCTTTACAGCTGGTTGTCAATAGGCCACACACCAGAATTGGTCCATGGCCCAGAGGTTGGGGACTGCAAATTTATATGGTTGAATATAAGGTTAAGTCTTCGGGTAGACATCTTTGCTCTGATGTAAGAATTTGCCTGGAAATGAGGCCAACACAGAAGAAAACAGAGTGTAGAGATTTAGAAAGAAACATCACCAGAGATACTATTTAAGTTCCCAGTTACAGCTGTCCTAGCAGTCAGAATCCCCCTGTACTGGACTTAACAATCAATAGCAGGAAACAATAAACTATTTCTGTCTTCTCTTACACTGTCTTTAGTTGGGTTTTTGTAATTTGAAACCAAGAGTCTTGACCAAAGAGGTCATGGGCTTTTGGCAAGTTCTGTAGTTCTATGCCACTGTGACTTAGCTCCTGGATGCCACTGCCAGCTCTAAGTGGCAGGATGAGCCTCCATCTGATATCCCTCATCACTGACAGGTAAAGTCTAAGACCTGGGGGATCTGGACCCAACTCCTGCCCTAGTTCCAGTACCAGTAGAACTAGTACCAGCATTAGTTGTAGAGCTTGGGTAGGTTCTGCTGCTCCAACCAACACAGCAACACGTAACTGCTGGTGACTTTGGAACATGCTGCTTGGTGCTGTTCCCTGGGTCATCTCACTCCCTCACCTCCTCACATATATGTCTCTTGTCTGTTTAGAAAACTTTGATTCCACTTCTAAAACAAAGCTTAGATGCTATACCTCCTCCAACAAGCCTCCCGCAACTACCTAGGAACATAGGTTGATAATACAATAGCAACACCAAAGTAGCACTGGGAGCAAACCAGAGAAAGGATTCAGAGTACTTAAGGAGCGCACCCTAGGAATAGCAAAGGTACATTTCAACCCCACATTCAAAAGACTTTTGAGCGTGGGCTGTGCCTGTGGCTTAAAAGAGTAGGGCACCGGCCCCATATACTGGAGGTGGTGGGTTCAAAACACAGCCCCGGCCAAAAACTGCAAAAAAAAAAAAAAGACTTTTGAGCGAAATTTATTTTATTTTATTTTATTGTTTAAGACAGAGTCTCAAGCTGTCACCCTGGGCAGAGTGCTGTGGATCACAGCTCACAGCAACTTCAAACTCTTCTGGGCTTAAGCGATTCTCTTGCCTCTGCCTCCCAAGTAGCTGGGACTATAGGCGCCTGCCACAATGCCTGGCTATTTTTTGGTTGTAGTTGTCATTGTTGTTTGGCAGGTCCAGGTTGGATTTGAACCCACCAGCTTGGGTGTATGTGGTTGTTGCCCCAGCTACTTGAGCTACAGACGCTGAGCCATTTTGAGCGAAATTTAAAAGGAAGCACTATAGGACATCCATAGTTCGTGTGCAATTTACTATGTTAAACTATTTTAAATTGCACTTGAACTTTATGTATATCTATTTCTTTCTACTGGCCAGCAAAAATTCTAATTTCTAATGATTAAAAAGAAAAAACAGCAGATACCACTTACCTTGAACATACGAGTCCCACTGTTTTCTGTAGGCTAAGTCCATATAGACATCTGCAAGTAGAGCCGGTGAGCAATTCTTCAGAACGCCAAAGACTTTATACTCATAAAGTCCCGTTTTCTGTAGAAACAGAACAAACAGAAACCATCTATTGGTTCCAGGGTTATGAAAAAGCTGGATTCCACAACATATGAAAAGCCGCTGAGAATGGGGTTCACGTGACACCAAATGCTGACCTTGATCTTGCCAACATGAGGGTGACTAAGTATAAGCTTCCCCCTCTGTCATGGATCTTAAAGCCAAGGACAGCACACACTGGTGGTGGGCACAGCTCAAAGTGCCATCCAAGTAATTCAAAGGGGATAAAAGAAGGGTTATCTGATAAATGGTCCTTCTGCTGGGGGGACAGTCTATATAATCAAGTGGGATACCATTTGTCAGAACACCTTGTTCTAAATATTCCAAAAAGCTAGCCCTGGGAAGATGAGGAAAGCCCATTCCTAGAGGGAGGAAAGCCCTCAGATTGATGGATGGGCTTAAAGGCCTGGGGGTCTGGTGAACTGTAGATGATAGAGAATGGTAGGAGCTAAGGTTAGAAAGGTTTGGGGGCTGGACCCCAGAGGACTTGTATACCAGCATAAAGGGTAAAGCTTTTATTCTCATTGCTATGGGAAACTAATGAATGTCTTCCAATAGGGGGAATGACCAGATCTGATTAACTTTTTAAAAAGATGCTTCTTGCTCCTTGGGAGGAAATAGATCATGAGCAAATAAGTGTACAATTTAGAAGACCAAAGCAGCAGATGGTTATTTGAACAGGGAGGTAACAACAGTGATCAGGAGAAGTCAGTGGTTTGGGGATATAAACTGGCGGTAAAGTCAACAGGAATTGATGACATACTGGCTGTGGGAAAAGGGGAAGTGAAAAAATCAAGAATAACTCTTAGAACCTTTGCTGGAACTACCAGATAGATGGGGCCCCATTTTCTAATATAGAGAAAACTCTGAGAAGTGACTGGTAGGATATGGAGTCATCACTTTGGGCTAGCTAAGTTTGAAATATGTATTTGATATTCAAGTAGGGATGTCATGTAGGCAGCTAGAGTTCTGGAGAAGGGTTACATGTTAAATATCCATGAAACATAATGAAATCCAATTCATTATTTTATCCATTTCAAAACAGAATTTTTCAACAACTGCTTCTATTTAATTGTGTATGAAGGACTTCAAATTGCATTGGTTCCTTTTGTTCAAAAGAAGACCTTCCTGGATGCTGAAGTACAAGAAACTTTCCTTGTTTTCTTGGCAACCCATATCCTTGGTTGTGAGGATTCTGGACTAGAGTGGACCTACAACACCTTTCACTCTCTGTGCAATAGCATTTTAGGATTCCTGCCCCTCAACTTGCCAAAAGGCTGCTCTGTTATTAAGATCAAAGTAATGCACTGTTGGTGGGACAGCTTTTTGGAAAGAACTGTGGAGAATCTTCAAAGAACTCAAAACAGATCTCCCATTTGACCCTGCAATCCCACTACTAGGCATCTATCTACCCAGAAGAAAAAAATCCTTTTATCATAAAGACATTTTGCACTGGACTGTTCATCGCAGGTCAATTTACAATCACCGAAAAGTGAAAACAGCCTAAATTCCCATCAAGTCAGGAACAGATTAACGATCTGTGGTATATGTATACTATGGCATACTACTCAGACATAAAACAAATATGGTGACTTGACATCTTTCCTATTAACCTGGATGGAGTTGAAACACACTCTTCTCAGTAAAGTATCACAAGAATGGAAAAGCAAACATCCAATGTATTCAATACTAATATGAAGCCAGCAGACAATCTAATTTCAATTTAAATTAGGGGAAGAAAGAACGAGGGAGGGGGGAAAGTAGGCAGTTTGGGGTGCTCCCACTTAATAGGCACCATGTAGGGGTGTAAGGCACACCTGTATAGGTCATAACTAGAAGAGGGACTCTACCTAACAAAAGCAAATATGTGACCTCGTTGTGCATATCCTCACATTAACCTGAAATTAAAAAAAAAAAAAAAAAAGATCAAAGTCATGACTTTTAGATTAATTTCAACATGAAAGTAAACAAAAGTGAAGCTTTTAGATCAATTTTTGCTTCCATGTGCTAAGGCCATGTTATTGGCCAATCATTCATCAATGAAGACACCTCATTAAATACCCTGCCAGGGACTGATGTGGTGTCAAGGGACAAACATGGTGAATCTTTCTACAGATCCTGAAACTTCAGCCCCCTGCCACACGCACCCAGCTCTGGTGACAGCAACACATCAAAGTTTAGGAGTCTTAGATGTATGTGAATGTACCTGACAAGAAATGGACAACAAAACTAAAAATGAATCCATAAGGTTCTTCCAGCTCTAAAAGCATGTGGCTTCGTACCCAAAATTTCCAACCAGTAAATGACAAACTAGCATATCTGACCCCATCATGTACCATGCTGTGGATGCCCAGTACAGAAGGAGACCTCTGGGTCAAATGAGAGACACCAGGAGAAATCTCTCTCTCTCTTCCCCCTTCTCACACACACGTAAGAGAACTTAGCTAGGGTTTATACACACCTACTCCTTTTCATCAACAAGCTTTGGAAGACAGACTATTGGCAACTCCTTCAAGGATTACAAAGCCTGGGCTCAGTGCCCGTAGCACAGTGGTTATAGTGCCATCCACATATACCAAGGGTGGCATGTTCCCAGGCCAGCTAAACAACAATGACAACTGCAACAACAGCAAAAAAAAAAAAATAGACAGGCATTGTGGTGGGCGCCTATAGTCCCAGCTACTGGGGAGGCTGAGGCAAGAGAATCATTTAAGCCCAAGAGTTTAAGATTGCTGTGAGCTGTGACACCACAGCACTCTACTGAGGATGACATAGTGAAATTGTCTCAAAAAAGAAAGAAAGAAACCCCATTTTCTATGCATATTGAGCAAAAGGATACTTAATGTGTTAAGATAACAATTCCTCAATTTTACACGATTTAGCTTTGAACATCTGTGTAAATTAAGACACCATTTCCTTTCTCCTACTGAATGTAGTTATAACCTTACTGACTTCCATCCTGTTATATATCACAGAAAAAAAAGAACAGAAAGTTCTCTAGGAAGAGAAAAATAGAAAGACCATGATTTGTATGAATGTAGAAGAATTAACTATTGTGACAACTTCCTTTAAATACTCCCTTCATGGCAGATCTGAGAAATGCTAGAACTCCAGAGGAATGAAATGCTCACTGACACCTCACCTCCCTTACCATTAAGATGTTCTTTCCAGGTCCTCAGTACCTCGGCCCAAATTCCTGCCTCAAAGCATTTTCTCACCCATTATTTTTTTCTTTTTCTTTTTTTTAGAGACAGAGTCTCATTCCATTGCCCTCGGTAGGGTGCGGTTGCATCACAGCTCACAGCAACCTCCAAGTCCTGGGCTTAGGCAATTCTCCTCCCTCAGCCTCCAGAGTAGCTGGGACCACAGGTGCCCGCCACAACGCCTGGCTATTTTTTGTTGCAGTTTGGCCAGGGCCAGGATTGAACCCACCACCCTCGGTATATGGGGCCAGTACCCTACCCACTGAGCCACAGGCACCGCCCCCATTATTTCTTTTTAAAAGGGATCTCAACAAACATACTCAATTTTGTTTCAGCTTTTAAAAAATAAAATGAAAGTTTATGATTAAAAACTTTGACACTGGTCTCTTCTATTCCCTACAATGTCGTCTTCTCTCTCGCCACGTTTTCTCCAAATCTTTTTAGCCACAAGCTAACGGTAAAGAAGACCTAAGCAAGAAGGGGCCTCAGGTCACTTGTGTAAAAGATGTCAATGCCGGCTCGGCGCCTGTGGCTCAACGGGCTAAGGCGCCAGCCACGTACACTTGAGCTGGCGGGTTCGAATCCAGCCCGGGCCTGCCAAACAACAATGACGGCTGCAACCAAAAAATGGCTGGGCGTTGTGGTGGGCTCCTGTGGTCCCAGCTACTTGGGAGGTGGAGGCAAGAGACTCACTTGAGCCCAGGAATTGGAGGTTGCTGTGAGCTGTGAGTGCCCAGCACTCTCTCCAGTGTGACAGCTGGAGGCTCTGTCTCAAAAAAAAAAAAGAAACTCTGTGTGCCACTTTCCAAACATCCATCTACTGTGTGCCTGCGGTTTGTAAATGTGTTTCTGTGACTATGGGCATCAGTATCACCTGGGAGGTTGTTAGAAATGTCAATTCTGAGGCCTGCTCTAGACCAAATGAATCAGGAACTTTTGAGGTGGGGCCCAGCAATTTCTGTTTTTTTTTTTTGCCATACTCTTGGCTGGCTTTTATGCACACTGAAGTTTTAGCACTGCTGGAGTCAATCAAGAGACATCCCTATTTCCCAGAATTGAAATGTAGATGATATTGATGCTGTGAAAGATGCTGGTGCATTCCTGTATACAAGTATGCCTGTGGGTATACCCCAAACTTAGCTCTGAGTGATGAACAGCAGCACCACAAAAGTTCAAGACTGTTACTAGTGATATTTCCACCAGTGAATATATATATATTAATTTTTTTTTTTGAGACAGATTCTTACTTTGTTGCCCAGGCTAGAGTGGCACAATCATAGCTCATTACAGCCTTGAACTTCCGAGCTCAAGTAATCCTCCCACTTGGGCCTCCTAAAGTGCTGGGATTACAAATGTGAGCCACCCATGCTCCTTGGCTCTAGTGTTTTTGTATTTTTTTTTTTGAGACAGAGTCTCACTTTGTCACCCTTGGTAGAGTGCTGTGGTGTCATAGCTCACAGCAACCTCAAATTCTTGCTCTGAAGTGATTCTCTTGCCTCAGCCTCCCAAGTAGCTGGGATTACAGGTGCCAGTGACAACGCCCGACTACTTTTAGAGACGAGGTCTGGCTCAGGCTGGTCTTGAACCTGTGAGCTCAGGCAATCCACCTGCCTCAGCCTCCCCAGTGCCTCTGGCCACACCTGTCCCCTCAGTTCCAGTTTTTAACATGAAAATTTTAGTCAAGGCAGGTCATGACCTAGGAAGGTCATACCCTGACCTATGGACTCAGCATCTCTAGGGATCTATTATTTTGACCATCACTCATGTGTAATCTCTTTCAAGGAAGTTCTAGGACAACACTTTGAGCAACTGTTCTAAGCTTTTCTGGACTTTTTTCTTTCCTCTATCTTTATGTCTTATCTTCCTAATTCATCCTTTTTCCTCCTGTTGTGGATTGATGGGGTCTCACAGCAGATCAGTCATCGTTTCTGCTCTGTGCTTCAGAGAAAACAGCTCAGCTGCTGCTAGAGAGTTGTCTTAATAATAACAATATAATAATAATAACAATAATGGAAGTATTGATTTGCCATCCTCAGATATCAGAGGAAGGTTATGATTTATTAGCTTATATTGATGAGATGCTGTGGGAAGTTGGACACAGCACCCAATAGTCTTCCTAACCATGGCACAAAGTTGCTGTGACTCAGTGGTTTAGGGACACAATAGCTTCCTAAGTTTGCCAGCAGTCAAATTTTTTTTATTTAATATTAAAGTATTCATTTTTCATATTTTCCCACGTCTAGACTCTCTCATCCTCTTTTCTGATAAGATTTCAGAGAGGCAGCTACCAACTTGGGTGTCCAGGTGGTCAGAGAGTCTGAAAAAATGCTCTAGGGGAGGGAGGTGGGAAATCAGGCATCTTATTCAGTTCCTTTTTGCTTTTCTCAGCACTAAGATGATTTCACGACTGTTTTTGAAAGAAGTTCTACTCCCATCTCTGGGGAAGCCCTTCCAAGTAGAAGAGCTAACTTTGATTATTCCTGGGAATGTGCAGACAATATAATTAGAACTTTCCTTTATTAGATATTTATCATATTTTCCTGTTATAATAATGTCTATCCACACTTTTTGTCCAAACTTTCAGGAAAAAACTTTTTTTTAATTGTTTTTTATTAAATACTATTTCAATATACAATGTGAAGTGCTTACATTGAACTAAGTAACACATCCATCACAATTATACTCATTTCTTAATAGTTGAAAAACTCATTTAAATTTCTTAAAGGAGGGCAGGAATGGCAGCACAGTGGCACTTCCTCTTTCGAGAGGCACAAAGTGCGAGGCAAAGCTGAAAGTGAGCCCAGGAGCCATATGGAACTTGGGCACTCAGTAACATTAAAATGAACACTACCAGCTTTTCCTAAACTTGAAAATCCTACAAATCACCCAAGGGATTGGTTAAAATGAAAACTGAGAATCCTAAACCACACCCAAATACACTGAATTAACTCTTCAGGAGAAAGACCATTCTGGTTTTTTTTTTTTTAGCATGTATTTTATTATTTTTCATTACATTATTCTCCCCCACCCCCCAGTGGTAAGACAGAATTTATTTACAGAAAAGAATACAGAAAACACTAAAGCTCCTGGTAGAGGGAGAGAATTCTAGTGGGGAGAGAGAAGCTCTCTCCGTTTCTCTCCCGGTGAAAGACCATTCTGTTAACAAGCATCCTAGATGGTTCTTCCCAGTGGCAAGTTTGGGAAGTTCTGCCAAATCAACACCTTGGGGGTTCAGACAAGTCCTAGGCTCAAAATTACAATCTATGGGCTCAGGTACCCTTGTAAACAGAAACTTTATGGAAACTGAGGCCCAAGTCACAATGTTTCCACCTAGCCAGGTTCACTGGCTGCTAAAGAGAAAGCCAATGTCCAGAGATAACAGGGTTTACAGCAGAGAAAGCGTTTATTCCATATAGCACTAAATGGGGAGGTGGAGTAATTCTTTTACATTTGCCTCCCTGAGAAATGGGGGGGGACAGGGTTTGGTGAGCCAAAGATTAGACAGTGTTTGGTAAGCAAAAGATTAATGACAGTTTGGTGGGCAAAAGATTAGACAATCAGGATGGAGCCATCAGTCCTTTGGTATGGGCTGCAGTTTGAGTGGGTCAAGTGCTGGAACTCAGGGCATTGGGTGGAGTGTCCAAGACCACTTGAGTTAGTTCCTCTGTCTGAATGGGTCTGTCACTAGAATGTAGAACCTGAAAGATATCTTAAAAACTACCCCTACGTTCCAAACAGGGGATGTTCTTAGGCAGAAAACTATGTGTGATTCCTGTGTAAAGAAGCAGACCCGGGAACAATGATTATTATCAAGTAAATGAGGGGACCATGGCTGATTATTCTCACTATTTTAGCTAAGCCCACCCCTTTGCAGACTTCTGGGGGCCCTTACTCTATTTCTCCCACCTTTCATTCCTTCATCAATTTGTAGGACTGTTTTCAATAACAGCAGGCAACAAGTATAGCCAGGTTTCAGAACCCAGTTTCCCAGCTGAAGGTTCTTCCACCCTAGTGCAGTGTCATGGGGGCCTAAGAATGGGGCCACCTGTGTGTGAGAGTAGGCACCCAGGAAAGGGCAGGGATCTACTGTCAGGAGCTCAGGGAAGTCAGGGCTGGCCTGGACCCTCATACCAGGTTCCTGGGAAATGAACCCACTGGGGTGTCAGTGGAGCACAGACGTGGGTGGAAATAGGAAATGAGAGGATGTGGCGAGGTCCTGATGCTGTCACGATGCTGTTGGCAATGTGTCTATTTCCAAGAGGGCATTGGCACCAGTGTCTGGTGCAATTGCTAAGGTGGGCTGGAGGGTCCTGCAGCTGCGGTGCCTACCTCGTGAGAGGGTAGCATGCAGGGAACACAGTTATGTATTCCAGGGTATCATTTTGCGTGGGGATACTGTTATTGCTTTCTAGAGTTACACTTTTAAAACAAAAGCACAAATAAAAGAATTTAAAAACATTATATAGATATGGAATTTAGTCCTCTCCATGTGTGATAAGGATAATGCATATCCTTATTTTTCCCTCAAAATTTTGGGCAAAAAGTGTGCATTGTATGTGGCAAAACATGGCACAATGCTGCAAGTGTCCTATATTAATAAAAGGTGTCATCTCCACTTTCTAGATCTGAAAACTGAGGCACAGGGAGACTATATGCCTTGCTTACATTTCATGTGCCATTAAGTAACACAGGTAGGATATTAATCAAAACTGTCTAATCAGAACATTTTTGTTGTTTTTGTTCCTTTCTCTAAAGTTTGTATTGGGACTTACAGTTTATAAAGCACTTGAACACATGTTATTATAGTGTATTTGCTGAACACAGCATTTTTCAGTGAAGTAGATCCAATAGTGCTAATTTTAGAGATAGGAAAATAGAATTTTCAAAAGGTTATGCAACTTATCTGTCATCTGTGCCACACAGCTGGTAACTGGTAAACTTGAGTCTCAAAACCACAATCTCTATAGTAAAAAGATCATTTTTATCTACATTTTTCTTAGGAATATATATAAACTTAGAAGAACAGAAAGAAAAAGAATTCTCCAATGTGAATGAAAATGGAAGAGTGTAGAGAGGCCCATTCTGACTTACTCCTCTGTCTGTGCCTTTAGCAAGCAGGAGTGAGCCCTTATTCCATGATTCCACTCCACTGGGACATAGTTATACTTTAAAATATATTAAATTTACATTGTTCATAGCTTTTAAGAAACCATAATATACTTTAGCTCTAGGTCCTGCAATGCTTCTAAGACTGGTCATATTACATCTGTCTCTAGGTAACAAATAATTTTAATATATTTTCTTTTCTTTTCTTATTTATTTATTTTGAGACAGAGTCTCACTTTGTTTTCCCAGGCTAGAGTTCCCTGGCCTCATAACTCACAACAACCTCAAACTCATGGGCTCAAGCAATCTTCTTACCTTAGCCTCCTGAGTAGCTGGGACCACAAACACGTGCCATAACACCCGGCTATATATTTTCTTATTTTAAAAACTTACTTTTTAAAAATATATGTAACATAAGTTTATTGCAAATAATTTTGAAAACACAGGAAAGTACAAAAGAGAATAAATTTTAAAATTAACAATTTTTAATAATACAATGGTTATATTTTTTATAGGAATTTGAAAAATTCAGAAAACCACAAAGGAGAAAGAAGTTATAAGTTTGCAGTAAATACATTATCAGTTTGGATTATTTCTTTTCATTTTCCCTTTTTTTTTTACATAGTAGAGTCATCCTTTAAATGTAATTTGTGTGTGTTCTATTTTTTGTTGTTTAACATTTTGTCAGAGGCATTTCTCCATTTCCTTAGATGGTCTTTTTTTGCATTTTAAATAGCTGCATGGGTAGCTTATGGAGTAGATGTGCCTTTGGTTACACCATCATTTCTTTATTATTGGACATTTTGAACTTAGGTCTCCTAACTTCAAATCTTCTATTTTTTTTCTTTACCACTTATCTGTCTCTATTTCCTTTTGGGTTTTTGCTTACGTTTTCTGGGAGATAATTTTTGATGGTTTCAGGAGGGTAAGGGATGGCCCAGTATCTTTGTATTGATATTTATTAATTCATGACAATGTTAGCGTTGAGGATTTACTATGTGCCAAGCTCTATTTTAAGACTTGGAACAGATTGTCATTAAAGACCCCACCTCCCACAATAGTAGGTACTACTGTTATTTCCATAGATGAGAGCACAGAGGTACAGAGAGGGTAAGTATCAGAACACATTCATTTGTGTCGAGAAAAACATCCAGCGGATGGGGCTGTCTACAAATAGGCATTTGTTTTTTTCTTGCCCAGTCTGAATATGGGCAAATATTAGCATTAGTGTAGAGGTTCAGTGACATCAAGGTACTGTCACTGCAGTCCTTTTCCCCTGTGCCTCTTAGTTTTAAAATGGCTGTGATAGTTGTAGATATTACATCCTGATTCAGGGTAGGAAGAGAGTGATTGCGATGGAGCTGACTAACCACATCTGCCCCTTTTATCAAGAAAACACATTTTCTTTCCAGAACCCCCTCTCTCCCTCCAACAGAATTCATGAATCATTATATTGTACGTTGACTGCTGGCAACTGCAGAAAAAGGCTGGGAAAATGATTGTTTTAATTTTTCAATCTCCACAGTGGAAGGAGACTAGGCGAGAGGGGTTTGGAAATGCCTTTTGGATTAGCCAACCAACAGGGTGCTTGGTCTATATTTTGTTCTCTCAAAGTCTGTATGTTGAAGCCCCTATGGTGACTGTATATGGAGACTGGGTCTTTAAGAGGTAATTATGGTAAAATGAGTTAGGACACAGAGAGAAGGAAAGCAAGCCAGGAACAGAGCTTGCTTCTTAGAACCTGACCACATTGGTACCCTAATCTCAGACTTCTAGCTTCCAAACATGCAAGAAAAAAACTTCTATTGTTTGAGCCACCCAGTCTATAGTGTATTATTATGTTAGCTTAAACTGACTGAGACAAGTGATTACCACAAAATATTTGCCAAGGTCAAGGGTTGGTCTTCTTTGACCCTAGCAACCTGTTTTTATACAGGGACCAACCATCAGCTGGGAACTACTGTCTCTCACATCTCTGGCCTGGACTATGGTTTGATGTGGCCAAGAGCCTGGCCAACCCCATTTCTCACTGAATAAAACACCATCTCACACATGCTAACATTTTTCATTAATATTAGTGTCACTGCAAAGTGCCGTTAAAATAGAAGTGGTTTCATACATTATTTATCTGCAATGTGTCCACAGAGTCATTCTTTTGCTGGAGAGCTATCTCCTTGGCATTTATAAACTTGGCAACAAATCTGCAGCTCACTGGGTTTGTGTCCTCAGGCTATGACAGAGGAGTGGAGGATCCACGCACTGTTGGGCTGAACCTTGTTGCTGCATCTCTTCTCTCAGCCCAGAGCACATTTTTTTTTTTTTTTTTAGAATCTCACTTTATGGCCCTTGGAAGAGTGCCATGGCATCACACAGCTCACAGCAACCTCCAATTCCTGGGCTTAGATGATTCTCTTGCCTCGGCCTCTGAGTAGTTGGGACTACAAGCGCCTGCCATAACACCTGGCTATTTTTTAGTTGTGGTTCGGAGAGGGCAGAGTTTGAACCCATCACCTTTGGTATATGGGGCTGGCGTCCTACTCACTGATTCATAGGTGCCGCCCAGAGCACACTTTTTAAAGTGCTTGGTTGTAGGTGATCCAAACTAGGGGTTCAATAGTGGAGATTCTGAGTATGATAGATAGCTATATCTCACTTCATTCTAATTAGAGGGGGTTCAAAAAGGAGCTATCATTTACTAGTGATTTTCAGTTGTGGTTATTTTTAGAGCAGAAGTTCAAACTAGTAATACTAGTCGCTAGGGATATAGTAATGAATAAAATAGTCCTTACTGTCCTCATGAAACTGATATTCTAGGAAGAGGAAGATTTCATATATAAAACAAGATTTCTGGCTATTTGACATATCAGAAAAACTGACAACCCTGGGCTAACTTTTCTTCATAATAGCCATCACTTGAATCTAGGGAGCCACTGCCTCCCTTTAGTGTAGGACATGAGCTCTGTAGTTTGCCTCACTCCCTGCCACTCTCTATTGCCTGATAGAGATCCATATGGAATTTCAATGGAGTGGATTCCATTACTATTATTATTATTATTGCCATTAGAAGACAAGGAAACTGAGGCTCAAAGAGGTGAAGTAACTTTTCCAAGATCATCTTACTATGGAAGGCAGAATGGGATATGAACCCAGTTCTATGCAACTTCAGAGGCTTAGGTCTTTGCACCATGTATAGTGATTCAGGAGGCAGGAACACAGAAATATCACCAAGCAAAAACATTCAACCCATTTAAGATCAAATTAGAGTGGTATATCAGCAGGAAACAGATGACACCCTCAAATTAGGATAACTCAAGCAGAGTTTCATAAAGAAACTATTTACAAAGGCATGGGCAGACTGTAGGGAAACCACAAGGCATAGTGCAAAGCCCCAGATTAGTAATAGTAGGGGCTCCATCACCACCCCCAGTGTTTAGGGGCAGAAGACAATTGGGTTACTAGAACCTGAGAAAAGAACTATGGAGAGAAATGCCTTATTTAAGCTGAGATCTTTTGCAGTGACATGCAGCCAGTCCTTGGGGACTACACAGGGAACTTGGAGACTAAGTACCCCAACCTCACTCTCCAACTTTTCTTCTACTTCTTCCCCTTGATCTCTTGCCAGTGCCAAACCCAAATAGAAGGCAGAGGGCAAAGAGCCCTCAATCCATCCCTACAGGTCTGCCTCTGGGAGCACCAAACAGTGCAGAGAAGAGTGGAGAGAGGGGTCTGGAGGGACAAACTAGACACCTGGCCTGAAGGGCATGTCTAAGCCAAGAGCATGTTAGGGACAAGCCAGTGTAGGAAATCAGAACGCACCACCTCACAACAGGCTCCTTTGGCAGGAAGATTATTTTGAAGGCATATGAGGTTCAACAAATGTGGGAGGAAGCCTTCTCGAAGCTTCCCTTATCCGACAAAAAGCAGAAACTTGAGAAATGAGGACTTCCATAAATTCCTTCTCTCTTGGAGAAGTTTTATGGCCATGAAGATGAATGAAATATCACACCAAAACGGACCTGCACAAACACAGGTTGTTAAGATAGCCCTTATCTTGTTAAGATAGCCCTTATCTTTCGCTAATTTCCCCCATATATTTACCTTCCTACAGTTTTGCCAAGAGGGAAGCCTAACACCCTTTTCCTTTGTTTTGTCACTTTTCTACAAATTTATGGTCCTTTTTTGAAATAGTATAAAAGCCTCTAAACCTAGCTGCTTTGGGGGAGAATTTCTCTCATCTATGAATCACCCCACTCATGCCATATAAAACTTACAATATCAGATAAAATTTATATTCACCTCCTAAACCCCTGGCCCATCACTGTTCATCTGTCTTTTAACAGTTTACTTTGCAGGCCCAGCCATGGAACCTAACTTAAGAGGGTAGTGGAATCTGTCCCTGCACCCTGCCGGTAGTGATGATGATGAGTAGAGAAAGAAATAAGGATAAGAATGACTTCCAGCTCAGCTTTAGAGGGGCTGAGGCAACATCTCCTCCTCCTCTTTTTCACTCTATGTTCGGCTCAGCCATGTTTGGCTGTCTTGTCTACCAGAAAAAATCACTGGTTCCACATCAGAGATTCCTCGTGTTTTCAATACAGGGCTTGAGACCTCTGTCTCGATGACTTTAACAAATGGACAAATGACAGAACTATATAGGCTGGTGTCGCTTTCTAGTTTTTTTTAAAGGAGTGGCAAACAGCATTATGCTACCTTTAAAAGCTACTTTTTAAAGATTCCAAGGCTGGGCTGCCTGTTTTTCACATTCTTCTCTAAAATCCGTACAGCTTAATTCCTGTCAAACTCCATATATCCTGCTAAACTGAGTCTCATGTTACCACCATCAAAAAACATTTTCTTGCTGATTTTCAGAATTTATAGTTTCTGAAATCATCTGGATCATAGCTTTGGATTTTTAGTAAAGTGGATTTTCATCATTGTACTTTCATCACTTTTACAGTGACATTTCCCATAGCCCGTCCTAGAGGTTTTATGAATATTGCCATCAGGGTAAGTAACAGTGACAAAATTAGGAACACTATGTCTGATACTTTAATAATTGAAACCATCTATCAACTTAGTATGTCTACATAGACTCTGAGTGAGAACACTCATAAGAGCATGGTGTCATAATTAATTTATACAACAATGGGGATACTATTGATTATGTCTCTACCAGCCTTTCCCCCTTTTTTCTTTTCCTTTTTTTACAATTGCTTTTTTATTAAATCATAACTTTGTACATTGATGAATTTATGGGGTTCAGAGTACTGCTTCAATATACAACATGAAATGCTTACATTGAACTAAGTAACATGTCCGTCACAATTGTACTCCCCATTATAACTAAGTACGTACCATGTATTGTGGCTATAACTTTTGCAGGGTGAGTGCAACAGTAAAACGAGCACGGATGTCTTTCCTTCTTTAAAAATTTATAGAAGATTCATTCTTACCACAGATCTTAGCAACATCAGCTTGTAATTTTTTTCTTTCCTTTGTATGTTGAGAACTTTTGCCTTTCACTTAAAGGAAGCATTTTATGGCTTCTCTTTGGCAAGTTTAAATTGCCAACATCACTACTGTTGCTCTTCAGGGCCATTATTAAATAAAATAAGAGTTACTTGAACCCAGCACTGTGATATTGTGACAGTAGATCTGATACTGGAGACATCTCATAAGTGACCAATGGCAGGTTGCGTACTCAACTTGGATGTGCTGGACAAAGGGATGATTCTCATAGGAAGAATAAATAGTTGCCTCTTTTTCTAATAGATATTATCATAGCAGCTTGTGGATCCTTAAAATGAAGCAGCCAGGAAATGATGTACAGGAAGCTGGTTTCATGCTGAGACTGGGAGAGTGCAAAGATGCTTTATGGTTTCAGTGAACCACTGAGTTAACCAACCCAAGTCCTATCCTACCCCAGGCCTTCTAACGTGAGACAAATTTCTTGTTGTTGAGACTGGTAGGCATAGCTAGTCCAGATCTTCTTTTTTTTTTTTTTTTTTTTTTAGACAGAGCCTCAAGCTGTCAACCTGGGTAGAGTGCTGTGGCATCACAGCTCACAGCAACCTCCAACTCCTGGGTCAAGCGTTTTTCTTGCCTCTGCCTCCCTAGTACTTGGGATTACAGGTGCCTGACACAACACCTGGCTACTTTTGGGTTGCAGCTGTCATTGTTGTTTGGCAGTCCCCGGCTAGATTTGAACCCGCCAGCTCAGGTGTATATGGCTGGCTCCTTAGCCGCTTGAGCCACAGGTGCCGAGCCAAGCCCAGATCTTGATGCACCTTATAGATGCATGAAATTAAGGAGCTAATGATTTTAACACATTGTTTTCTTATTTTTTTCTTTGATTAAAAAAGTAATATACAAGGCCAGATGCAGTGACTCATACTTATAATCCTAGCACTCTGGGAGGCTGAGGTGGGAAGATTGGTTGAGTTCATTAGTTTGAGACCAGCCTGAGCAAGAGTGAAACCTTGTCTCTATTAAAAATAGAAAAATTGCTCCTCAGTAATGTTCAGTCAAGTTGACGTCACACTGAATGGGCGCTCCGGAAGCTAAAAGTGGCCATGCTCTATGGGACCACGTGGCTAAAGGCAGAGAAATGCCCAGGGCGTATTCACAACGGACCAGAGTTAAGGAGATGGACATTTTAATGTAAATGTGGTATTCGCCCAACTCCTTTTCTCTTGGGATTTTTGGGCGTCTCCCTGTTGCTATCCCTCTTTATTCCTAGACCCACTTTCTAGACGGTC
>CAUYON010205564.1:0-14316 GCA_963573935.1 Arctocebus calabarensis | reverse complement strand
AGTGCTGTGGTATCACAGCTCACAGCAACCTCCAATTCCTGGGCTCAAGCGAGTCTCTTGCCTCTGCCTCCCAAGTAGCTAGGACTATAAGGGCCCGCCACAACACCCGGCCATTTTTTGGTTGCAGCCGTATTGTTGTTTGGCGGGCCCAGTTCAGGTATATGTGGCTGGCACCTTAGCCTGTTGAGCCACAGGTGCCAAGCCTAAATGAAACAATTTTTAAGGAGCTATTTCCTTCATGTGACAGTGTGGAGAAAAATACAGAAATTAGTTTAAGAGATTTTCTTTTGAAAAATAAAACTGAAGCTGTTCCTCTAAGCCTGAGGCATGTTTCTGGTGGAGAATGGGCAAAAGGTTTGGGCAGGACTCTGGGCCTGTGCATTGCTTTCTTCCCCCTTCAGGAAGCTTTGAGGCCAACAGTGGAGCTCATCTAGGGAGAAATAGCTACTAGATGTCCATGCAGAATCTCCCTTCCCTGCTTCCCTGTTAACCCTGACAAGGCTTCACTCCTGTTACCTTAGTTAAATAAGACAACCTCCACAAAAGGCAGGGGCTACCCAAGGCTCAACAGCATCCCCACCAACCACAATGTGACAAAACACCAAGCAGCTGGATGGGGCCTCAGGCAGCACAGAGATGCTCACCTTGGAGGGAACTGGCTGGGAAGCAGTTACGCAACAAAGCCCCCAGTGGTTGCTCCTAGTTGGTAACTAAGCATGGTTACCAGGACTGACCATTTCTGCCTAACACAGGGCTCCTTGAATGGATACTATTTGCTCCTGGGCTCCCCATCAGCCTTGCTGAGATGTTCTTACAGCAGCACTGCAGGTGCTTCCTCCTGTTACCTTCCTCTACACCCTCCTTGCATAGTCTACCCAACTCACACCACCTACCCTGCACCATCTCTCCTTACCTTTTAAAGGTATTTCCTCCCAATACATCTCTTATACTTTAATTTCCATCTTGGTTATGTCTTTTAGAAGACCTGAACTGACACAGAGCCCACAAATAAATCCTAAAATCTTGCTGCAATGATATCCCAGTAGAGGAGAAAAGGACACTTCCTTATCCACTTGGGGATTTTGCTATTATCAATTACACCCTCTACAGTGATATCAAGGCCTTGGGGAAATACAAACCACAACTTGGTGTTTGCATTTTAAATGCCTGTGGGCTGGAGTTACAACATAATGTACTCTGACATGAAAAGAGAAAAAAGGATCAGGAAAAGGCAGAGGCAGTTTCTGAGTTACAACCATAAGACTTTTCCACCTCTGCAGACAGAAACAGAAATATCTCTATTAAATAACTTCTAGTATGACTGTAAGGAGCCATGAGTAAAGAGAGCAGCCCCTGGGCCTGGCTGTAAGAGCACATACCTGATAATTTCTGAGCCAGGTCTCAGATAGCCTGAGGTTGATGACCCCTCCCCTCTCTCGTAGTTTCGTATAACATTCCAACAGAGGCTGCAGGCAAAAACAGAATTCTGCTAAGAATTATTTCCTGGGCTGCAGTTTGAGGATCAACATTCAGATCCAAGAATTCCCACCCATCTGTTCTAGTATTACCTCTTTATACTGACAGTAGACCACGAATGGCCTTGAAGGGGCCACAAAGTCCAGCAAAGACAGCAGTAGAGGAGTGGGGTGAAAACGACTAGCTACAATTAAACTGCAAGGAAAATGTTAGACAAATTATTTTTCTACTTCCCCAAAGTGGAACAAAGTTTTAAAATGCAATTAAAATAATCATGCATTTAATACACATGACTCACACAAAGAAGAGATATGTTATAAGCTCTTGTTGGAGTTTGGCAACTCTAAGTTACATTTAATGACATTCTTGAATTTTTTTCAAATTATCTGGAAGCAAATCCAATACTATATGCTGCTTTGCAGGTATTTGAATCTCCTCTCCTTCTCAGGTTTCATTAACCCTTCCCTGTATCACAGCATTTGAATGCCCCACTCTCTGCACTTAGTAGGACTACAAGTCCCATTTGGTCTGATGCATTGTCACTGGAGAAGGTGCAAATTTCTTCTGAAATGCTCACCCCAGCACAATTTCCCACCTCTGCTAGGCTCAACCTCTTTTCTTTAAAGACCGATGAAGGAGCCTCATCTCATGGCCCACTAAAATCTAAACAGTCAAGCAGAAAGAGAATGTTGATCTATTTGAAGCAGAGCCCACATGCACCGGGATGGCTCCTGCATCCTTTCATCAACCCACCCATCTGCATTTCTTTCACTCAGCAGAGCAGCAGCCTCTAAATGGCTTTTCCTCTGTTCTTCTTGTCTCCTTTGTTTTTCCTGTATCTTCAAAAAGAAAAAGAAGAAACCAATGTAATGAGGTAAGTCAATCAGGCTTATGGAAATGCTCTGGTCTGTCAAAATATTTCAAAAATATTTATCAACTCGGACTTAAGCATCAGAAGGAGGCTGTTTACAAGGAAGGTGGAAAACACATAAGAAAGACTATACACATTAAAAACCTTCAGTAAGCTATCTATGCAATGCTTTGTATCCTAAAGCTCCATCCCAAAGATTAAATCACACACTTGTGTACACATATATATACATCCTTTCTCCAATTATTACCATCTTGGGAGCAGATGTGCCACAGACAAAAAAATTTAAATGAAGCTAACGGAAGCCCAGAGGCGAATATTATGAGGGTAGTGGGACTCTTGATGTTCTTACATAATCCTTTTTGCTTCTTCTCTCTTTCGGTTCCTTATACTCTGGATCTTGAGAGATAACTTCCATTGTTTCTTGCTCTTCTGGGTGATTGCCTTCTGGGGTCTCCGCAAGGCTGCCTTCATTCTCTTGTTCAGAAGTCTGTTTTTCCTCCTGAAGTGTGCCATTACTTTCTTCAACTGAAGCACTGTCTTTTGGCTCTGAAGATAACATCTCAGCGGAAAATGTTCCATTTAGGAGACTGTCCACTTTGTTGAGGGGGAATTCGTAAAGACCATGGAGGAAAGATTTGGGAAATCCAAAACATGCTGTTGCTGCCCGAATGGGCCCACCTCCAGGATACAGCTGAATAATGGTGCCAAAACCTGAACAGATAAAAGAAATAAAAACATCTGCCAATGGAGGAGACCCTTCATGAATCCTCCACAGTTGTGCGACTTAAGGTCTTTCTACTTTATTCAGAGGCTGAAGGATGATGCAGCATCATGGGGTCCATTTGGAATCTATGAACATTCCCAATAGAGGTAATACAATTCTAAGAGATAAACAGGAAATCTTAAAGAAGTTTACTCTCAGGCCAGGTGCAGTGGCTCATGCCTGTAATCCCAGCATTCTGGGAGGCTGAGGTAGGTGGATTGTCTGAGCTCACAGGTTTGAGAACAGCCTGAGCAAGAGCCAGACCCCATTTCAAAAAATACCTGGGCATTGGGCAGGAACCTATAGTCCCAGCTACTTGGGAGGCTGAATCAAGAGAATCACTTGAGCCCAAAAGTTTGAGGTTGCTGTGAGCTATGAAACCATAGCACTCTACTGATGGTGACAAAGTGAGATTCTGCCTCAAAAAAAAAAAAAGTTCACCCCCACTTTATACTACTGTAAAACCCTATGATCATGCAAATCTGAAAGTCACATAATTGCTAATTAACTCCACTTCTCCTCACTCCAATCATCAAATGGGCCACTTGTAAGTTAATTTCCTTTTTTTTTTTTTTTTTAATAACATGGTCTCCCTCTGTTGCCCCCATCATAAGGACAGTGGTATCATCATAGCTTATTGCTACCTCAAATGCCTGGGTGTGGGAAACTGCGGGGGACTCCCCTCGCTTTTTACTGGCAAGAGCCAGAACAGGGAGCTAGAAGCCAGATGGCCAGAGATAAACAGCACAGCAGTTCCAAAGTAAACAACACAGCAGTTCCTAAGAAGTAAGAGAATGACCTTCTTTTCTGTGAGAGTATAAAAGTCTGGAAGAAAAATAAAGTGTTGTCAAAATAAAGAGTCGTCTCAGCCTGACTGAGTCCATTATCCTGTGTGTGTGTGTGTGTATACGTATCCTTTTTCATCCCGGCGCCCCTCCTCAGAACCTGCCTAGTGGACGGCAGGCCCATCACCTGGACTCAAGAGATCGTCCTCCATCAATCAGTTAGGGACTACAGGTGCATGCTACACTGAGCTAATTTTTTCATTTATTATAGACAGGGTGTCTTGCTATATTACTTAGGCTGGTTTTGAACTTCCAACCTTAAGCAATCCTGTCACCTTGGCCTCCTATAGTGCTAGGATTATAGGTGTGAATAAAAGTTCTTATTTTCTACAGGGCCAAAGAAAAGGCAGGCAAATCAGGCTGTGCTGTATCTTTCAAGGACAGAATACATGTTAATTAATCTTCCCACTCAAACTCCTCAATTCAGGCCAATAAAAATACCAGCTATGGGGCAGTGCCTGTGGCTCAGTGAGTAGGGCACCAGCCCCATATACTGAGGGTGGTGGGTTCAAACCTAGCCCTGGCCGACCTACAACAAAAAATACCTGGGCGTTGGGGCGGGCGCCTGTAGTCCCAGTTACTTGGGAGGCTGAGACGAGAGAATCACCTAAGCCCAGGAGCTGGAGGTTGCTATGAGCTGTGAAGCCATGGCACTCTACCAAGGGCAACAAAGTGAGACTCTATCTCTGAAAAAAAAAAAAAAAATACTAGCTATGCAACCATTTACTAAAGTAACTGTCCTGGAAGACCCAGCCACCACAGGCTCCAGCCTCATGCTCACTAACAGTGAAACTAGAAAAGACAACCACCAAGCTGAGTGGGACACGGGGGTGGGGTGTGCACCAGTACAGCCTAGAAGGGGAGATGTGGAGCAAAAAGGAAGGAAGAACTCTGGGGCCAGGAGCTGTGCAGGTTCACTCCAAGGCACTTCATTAACTATGAAGTAACTCAATCTGGCTTTCCATGAGTTTGAATTTTTAGACTGCTTCATGCACATCAGGGTGGAGTTTTACTAAACTTGAAAATAGTAAATCTTACCTCCCATTCGTTCCATCATTGCTCCCAGCACCAAGCCTGCACATGTTTCCATTACAATCATTTTATTGCCAGCACGGATATTTCCCAATGTCAATATCTGGGCCAGGGTATCGTACCGCATATGGCTAAGGTAAAAAGAATAATTTTTTTCATTTTTAGCTAAGTAAAGCCTGAACAATTTTACTCAATATTTTTCAAGTTTTGTTTGTTTTATAAAAATTATGTTGATAAGATTATTGATTGCACTGGAGGCAATAGTAAAAGGACTTACAATTTACGAGGTAGGAGGACACTTTATGCAGGTGAGCAAGTTTGTCATTTACTTAAAAGCATGACTTTCTTAAGAATATATTTCCCCCAATTATATTTTTGAAAGGAAACAAAGCGTACTTAATTTTTCCAGGTTCTTTTGCATAATACATAATTGAAAGAATACGAGTAGAAGGCTTCACAACAGTAATGATGGCTTCATATCTGGGGGAAGAAACAACAATGCTAATTTAAAGTGACTTATAATATATGTTTACTCTAAAATGTACTATAAATACATAACAATTTAATATTAACTTTTTCAAACAGAAACTACTTACTTCTTTTTCTTCTTTTTTATATATTTATCTTGAGCAAATTCTGTCTTGTCTCGGAACGTTGTACTATTTTCAATTAACTGCTGAACTATTTCCTATAAGAAAAGGAGCAAGCAGATTTTCTGAAACTTTACTTTCACGGGATAAATAACTTTAAAGGTTTCTTACCACAGAATGGCTCCAACAACCTGATTCTCCAATCCCTTTTCTACGGAAGTGCAAATAGATGAACTTTGTGTTTCTATACTCTATTTGGAATTTGTAACAAGATACAAGTATTTTATAATTCCACTTAAAGTAAAAGATCAGAAATATACCATGAAGGGAGAAGAGAGGCAGAGGAAACTCATTTCTGAAGATTCTGGCTGAAACATTACTAAAAATGGATAAAGTTAAATCCTGATACATACTCTTACCACTAATAATATTAGTAATGTCATTCACCCATGTCTGCACATATGAAACAATATATTTAGCGTACTGAATTGCATGTATTTTTTGATAACAAAAGCGTATTATTTGACCATTTCACCTAACCATTTTCCTAAATACCAAACATACAAAAACAAAACAAAAAATCCTTTGAATCAACTTGGATGGAAGTGGAACAAATTCTTCTTAGGAAAGCATCGCAAGAATCCAACGTACTCAATTCTAGTATGAAAGCAGGAGATGATCTAGTATAGTGTTTCTCTAACTTCCTAATGCCACGACCCTTTAATACAGTTCCTAATGTTGTGGTGACTCCCAACCATAAAATTATTTTCGTTGCTACTTCCTAACTGTAATTTTGCTCCTGTTATGAATCATAATGTAAGTATCTGATAAGCAGGATGGTGTATCCCTGTGAAAGGGTCGTTTGACCCCCATAGGGGTGGCGACCCACAGGTTGAGAACTGCTGATCTAATACAAGGGGTGAGGGAAGGGGAATGAGGGACTGGGGAGAGGGGAGGTGGGAGAGGAATGGGGGTCAGCGTGTATGGTACACCCCTTAGGGGCAGGACACAATTACAAGAGGGAATTTACCTAACAATCAGTGTAACCTAATTATTTGTACCCTCAATGAATTCTCAAACAATTAAAGAAAAAAATCCTTTGACTATTACCTCTCCTTTAATTCCCTTGTCCTTCAAGGCTTTTATGTCATCTTGAGTAAGTTTCTGAGATTTCCCATCATCAATTATATTTCGATTATCAGTGCCAGCTTCTTTAGTCTCTAAGGAAAGAAATTGCTTTATGACATATATGGTCTGAAATTAGTTTACAATGTTTCTTTTTCTCAATTCATATCCATGCCCGGCCTGTTGGTCATTCTACTCTGGCCTTGCAGTTCCACTGCCTCAACCATAGTCTACTCTCCTTTCTTGCAACAACTACTCTGAGCCTCTAACTTATCTTCTTGCCCCCACTCTTCCTCTCCTGCTATACACTTGGATGCCAGACGGCTTTCTTTAAATGTAAATTGGCTCATCTACTCTAATTCTTTTTTTTTTTTTATAGAGACTGCGTCTCACTTTGTCACCTTTGGTAGAGTGCCATGGCTTCACACAGCTCACAGCAACCTCTAACCCCTGGGCTTAGGTGATTCTCTTGCCCCAGCCTCCCAAGTAGCTGGGACTATAGGCGCCCACCACAACGTCTGGCTATTTTTTGTTGCAGTTTGGTCGGGGCTGGGTTTGAACCTGCCACCCTTGGTATAAAGGGCCAGTGCCCTACCCACTGAGCCACAGGCACTGCCCATCATCTACCCTAATTCTTAAAACCATACAGTGGCTTCCCATAGCAATGAGAATACATTCCAAAGATTACCTACAAAGTCGTGGATGATCTGGCCCCTGCCTACCTTTTCTGTCCTCATCTCTTCACCCCTCAGCTTCAGCCAAACTGCCTTTCTTTCTGTTCCTTGACACACCCAGTAAGGTCCCACAGCAGACTTTCGGCACTTGTGGCTCCCTCTGCTTGGAAGGCTCTTATGACAGATCTCTGAGTAGCTGGATCCTTTCCACCACTCAGAGCTGAGCTCATCCTCTCAGCGAGGCTGACTTCACCCAATCAGGCTGCAGTACAGGCTCCAGCTTTATCATCATCACAGCACATACCACCATCAGAAATTATGCCATTTGCTTTTCTACTTGATTATTTTTATTGTTCCCCACTGGTAAGTACATTTTATAAGACAGTCTACCTTATAAATTAATAATTCATAACTCAATAATTCAGTGCCTCATTATGCTTGGAATATATTTGATGCTTTATAAAAACATGGATATTAATTTAAGGGTATCTAGGCTCAGCGCCTGTGAATCAATGGGCTAAGGTACCAGCCACGTACACCTGAGCTGGCGGGTTCAAATCCTGCCCAGACCCGCCAAACAATGATGGCTGCAACCAAAAACTGGCCGGGCATTATGGCAGGTGCCTGTAGTCCCAGCTACTTGGGAGGCAGAGGCAGGAGATTCGCTTGAGCCCAGGAATTGGAGGTTGCTGTGAGCTGGGATACCACGGCACTCTCTCCAGAGTGACAGCTTGAGGCTCTGTCTCAAAAAAAAAAAAAAAAAAAAGAGTATCTAAACAACTGATACAAATCAAAACTGTACTAGTACTTTAATTACTTAACTTTAAATAATTATGTTTTTATTTTATTAATAAAACTATTAAGTAGATTCCTTTTAATAAATACTTCATTTTAATTAACAATAGATTTTAGGTAAGAAGTTGATATTAAAAAATAATAATATTAATAGCTAAAATTATGGGCCCCTACTAAAAGCAAGGCACTGTTCAGAACTTCCCATGAGTCTGAGCACTGCACATTCACTACCACCTAAGCACTAAGTGTGTTAATGGCCCCATTTTACACATATAAGGATATAAGACTTACAGAAACCAAATTACTTGCCTAAGGTTATAAAACTAGTGATGACACTAGAAATTAAACTTAGCTAGTTGGATTCAAAGTCAGACCTCTTAACCTCTCCACTATATGATAGCTACCTTGTAGCTATTAGTTAATTTCTAGGCACTGAAAGAGTCTTACACTTATTCATGCAATGAAGAAAGAAGGACTTATGGGATTAAATGTCTGGCCCAAGCTCAGAGAACCAAGTAATGGTGGGCTGGTACCAGAATCCAGATGATCTCATGGACAAAGGTAGTACTTTCTTCATTTCACCTAGCCGTTGTTCTTAGATTATAAGTTAAGATTACTTTCCAGATATCATGAGCTAACACTTTGGAATTCATTGGAGCTTAAAATAGTCATGCTTCTGACTAGCCAGTTGGATTGCATCTATTTCAAACACCCAAAGTAGTGCACCTGAAGTAGGCTCCTGCTGCTTCTTCTTGGGCTGAAGACTTCCTCCACTGGTCACTTCAAATGTGGTACCATAGCTATGGCCAATTATGTTATCCAGGTAGAACCACTGTTTTTCAAAAGTTACTTTTCTGAGAAAGAAAAACCAATCGATTAACTGGTTTATTTTGTGCTCAGTATAGAAAAGACGCATTCATTCTAATTTTTTTCAAAAGTAGGCTCAACAATGTATGACCAGCAGGATTATGTCTGAACATAAAGCAACAAATGAACTATAGAGAACTAGGTTAAGGTAAAGACACAAAATTCGTAAAAATGCCGTAAAACTCTGGATTTTGGAAAAAGGAGGCAAAGACAGAAAACACTTCTCTTCTGGGGCATCAGTCTGACCCCACTTTGCACTGTCTATTAGAATATCCAAACTTAGAGGCTCTGAGGATTTCCTGAACAGTAGGCAAGGTTGCCAACATTGCCAGACCACTGGACATTTACCATGATACCCTTTGTAATTTACACCAGAAAAAAAAATCTCAAAACTGAACAATTATTGAGATGATTTAACAAATTCTCTGGACTTGATGAAAGAGGTCAATTTATTTAAAATTATCTACTAAAAACAAATTACACTTCCTGACAATCCACATGTTTAGAAATGAAGTCTAACACTGACAATACTTCCCTGAGGACCACAGGCAACTTCAGGTTTTCCTATTACCCAGATCTTTACATTATTTCATTTCAAAGGGAAATCCCTTTGAAAACAAAAACACAAACCTGTCTCCTCAAAAGAAAACTACCATCTGCTGAGTGCCAGTTAGGGGCTAGGCCAAGTATGTTTAATTTAATTCTTACAGTAACTGTGGGACATAGCTCTTTCCAGATAAGCAAGCTGAGGCCCAGGGAGAAGTATCTTGTCCAGGATTAACAGTTACAAACTGGTGGACCTGTGATTATACACTGAGCTATCTGACATTAAAGCCTGATTGTTCCCACTCTACCAGTCTGTTCCAGTGAAGATCTAGAGTTTAGGAAACCCTGCCTAGTTCCAGGACATGACTCACGGGCACAGAACACTGAATTCTGGGAGACACGTCATGATAAGCCTACTTGCACCCCACCCCACTCCTTCTCTTGCTGTCTTTGTGCCCCTGGAGGCTGGCCATAACAGAATGCATTACCATGTCACCCAGGCTCCCTAGTCAAAGGCTTACTACCACTGCTAGCTCCTGGGTGCATCACCTTTATTCTTTCTCTAAATCCTGCCATTCCTTTGTATATGTTATTTGTACATCTTCACTAAAGCTTACTTAAATGAAAACCTGCAAGATCCCAAGGGACCCAGACAGAGACAATTCTTGTTCTTTGCTGGGTCCTCAGTTATTAACACAGAACACAACAGACATTAAAAATATTTGCTCAGAAGTCAAAACTTAACTCATCTCAGATGTGCATCCCTTACCCTCATGCTTCAAGCACATTGGTGCTACTGAAACACTGGATCTGAGCTGACCTGGGTTTAGCGGCCTATGTGATGTCCAACGGGGGTGTGGGATGTCAAACTAGCTCAACAGTTCTCAACCTGTGGGTTGCAACCCTTTTGTAATAATGAAAATGCATCGTGGCATTAGGAAGGTTGAGAACCACTGAACTAGCTGGTCTAACAGGAGGTCACTACCTCAGTCAGGAAAGTGGAGCCCAGTTGGAGGGATCTGGGGTTCACATCTTCACCAGGCAAGAGTATCATTTGTCTCCTCCCCAGAGAGCCAGGACTACTATTGCCCAACCAGATGAGTGCAGCCCACAAGGAAAGCTGATGAGGGAGTTTGGCTGGGATGCAGCTGAACTCAGAGGGTCATTTTCTAAATAAAATGGAAACTGCCACTATGATTTCTGTCAAAAAGAGGGTATGATAGAAAGTATTTCGAAAAAAATGTCTAAGGAGTACTTTTTATAACTGAAGAGGCTGAAGGTCTCTCTCCTTGATAATGAAAAAGTCTAAAAGAGTATATTATTACTCTTCTGTTTGTAAGCCCCCGTTCAAAAGTGTGAGTTGTACCTAAGTCAGATGTTTGTAACTCAGGAACTTCTCTTCTCTCATATTCAAACAGCTACAGATATGAAAATTAAGTGACTTGCAAGAACAATGGGAGAAAGAAAAGAAAGGGAAAAAAAAAGTTTCACCCAGGTGGTCATTATACAGATGTGTAACATTGGGCTCATTCACTGAAGTTATAATCTAAGAACTTTACTGACTGTGTTATACTTCAACTAAAAAGTTTAAAGAATTACTTGGAAGAAGGCACTGAACTTCTAATTTAAAATTCTGAAAAGGAAAAAAAAATACTCGTTTCAAAAGCACGAAAGTACAATAGTTATGAGGGACAGTTACAAAATTCCTCTAATTTCAATCATCAATATAAAATTTTTTCTTACTGAAGAACTTAAAAATGCTTAAAAGTTGGTGCAGACATAACATTTCTGGACTAAAAGAAATATACCTCACTCTCAAATATTTTTTTCTTTATTGAATTGGTGCTTGTGCAAAAAAGCTGATTTATTACCAGTTTGGTGCTTTGGGGACTGTTACTGGACTATTTTCTAATGATGCCTGCTTCACCTTAATTGCCAGCGGGATTCAAAGAGGAGTAATATAATTCACGTCAAGTGAGCACTTACCAGAAATTCCAAATCTCATAATATGTAGCTTTTTGGTCTGCAAATAGCTGTTGTCCTGACATGTATTAAACTTACTTCTTTGTCAAAGGTAATATAATAACCCAGCTAAAAATAAAACTTGGTTGTACTTTTCAGCTACATTAACCTAAATATCCCAAGGCTATGAATATCCCATTCATAGCTATTAGGATTTAGCAACCTCATCATCCCTTGCAGTTATCAAAATTCCACTTCTCTAGTACTAAACAGAGTGACACTGGTCAGCAGGTTCATAAACTAAAACTAATTTCGAGTTCTTAGATGTTCAGCAAATTGCTTTTGAGCAAATTTCCAGGCCTTGAATCCCTTCGTGTAAAATGAAGAAACACCAAAGTTATCCCACTCTAGGAAAAGTTGTCTCCTTTCTTTATTACTGATATCCTGTTTAGATAAAGGTAAGGGGCCAGACTAAATAGGAGAGGTTCTATTTTCTGCAGGATAGATCCTGACTGCAATATTAGAGAAGGAAGAAGATGTATGGGAGAAAATGGGGTGCTGGGAAGAGATTCGAAGAAATAAGGATAAAATCCCAGAATTAAGTGGGAGCGTGGGTCTGTGAGATCTTAAGGATCTAGGGAAAGAAATCCAGGACAGGGGAGGTCATAGTGGAGAGTGAGGCATCTGAACAACCAAGGGCCAAGGATGGAACTCAGGGGAAAGGACTCAGTGGAAAAACTGAAAAGGATGCTGAAGGTAGAGGGTCACCAAGTAAGAAATCATGGAAGGGATACTCTATGGAAAGGCAGGATTGGTAGGGAAGATTCCGAGGGCCGAGGATGGGATCCTGGTGGAAAATCCCTCTGTGACTATTAGATCTGAGGAGACAATGAGGGCGAGATAGAGATCAAGAGAGGCAAGAATGTGACTCTGGAGGCAGGGGTCTGTGAGAAGCCCTGCAGGAAGAACGTATTGAGGGCGGGGGACTCCTAAAAACCAACGACCTGACTTACTTTCTCCGCTGGACTTGCACTGCTTTGAACACATCTTCGCGTTTCAGCACCACGAAGTCTCCATCACGGATGCGATGGTCCCCAGGCTGCGGTGGCTGTGGGCCCGGCAGCTCCCGCGAGTCTTCCATGGCGCTCGGCCAGTCCCGGTGCTCCGCGGCGGCCCTCCACCCCTGACGACCCCCTCCTCCTCCGCCGCCGCCGCCGCCACCACCAGCTTCCCCTCCACAACCCAGGAGACTCGGAGCCCTCCAACCAGCACCGCCCCCACGTGCTGCGCGCCGCTTCCGCTTTCCGGCTCCGGACCTCCGGACTGCTTCCGGCGGCCTCCCGGCTTCCGTCCGGCTGAACTCCCGGATTGGCTGCACTCCGCCCCACCCCTCCGGCCCCACGTACTCCTTGGACGGAAGTTGCGTCGCAGACGCGCCAAAAAGGAATTTGGAGAAGCTTGGGCTTCAGCTTAAGGTAGGGTTTGGTTCTGTAGGTTTGTCCTTAGGTTGAATCTGTATGTAAGTTGGAACAGGTATATTTACTTGTAATAGCCCCCGTTCGTAAGTGCGAGTTGTACCTGAGTCAGATATTTGTTACTCGGGAACTGCCTGTCTCTTTCTCCACTTTTACATCTTAGATTTATGTTGGAATCGTTAACTCTTGTCTCCATATTATCTCGTTTGAGAAGGGTATGGCATGTAGCGTGGTCGAAGGAGCGCCTCAGCTTTGGAGCCTGAAGGAGTGTTGATCTCTGTATTGTCACCTCTTTGATTTTGATCAGTTTGCTTAATTTCTCTGAACATCGGTTGTATAGTGTGTAATGTCTGATTGATTTTCAAAGTCCTTTCGTGCCCCCAAATCGTGAGCTTTTTAGTTATTTATTAACCATATTCCTTTAATGAAGATGAATAGGTTGTCTTATAATGAATTGTGCTAGCGTATATGGATATGTTCTTATTTACTCGTATCCGTAGAATGTGAATTATTTTAAAGTAGACTTTATTTTTTAGAGTAGTTTTAGCCTTACAAAAAAAATTGCACAGAAAGTGGTTATGACAGTGCAGAATTGACTGTGTGTAAGGAGCTATGATGATGTATTTCCCAGTGCCTTACAGGTCAGGGTTATGTTCGTCCTGTACTACTATATAAAAGGTCTCAAATTTATTATCTTAGAATAACAACTGCTAACAAGTTATCTTAGAATTAATTACTTATCTTATTTTCATTTCTATTGTGGGAATCTTCTTGAAAACTAGTAAATATAAGTCTTTTCCTTACTTTTAGCTCATGAGCTTCTAGTGTACTTAAATGAAATTATTAAACTAATAGTTATTAGTTATTAAACTATAAAATTATTCTGTGTTATAATATACTTTAAAAATCGATATGGATTAAAAGAGTAACTGCAGAATGCTTGGGTCTTGTACCATAGAGTACAACTTTGCATACTATAGTGTACAACCTTGCAAGCCTGTTTTCTAGTCTCCAACCTAGAAGATATTATATTATTTTACTATTAGTACATTTTTAGGAGCACTATTTTCCAAATAGTTTTGGTGAAGACTTTTAAAATTTCTGTCTTTTAGACATGAATGGAGAGCATAGAGGCAGAGGTTTTGGACAAAGAAGATTTCAAAGCTGGAAAAGAGGAAGTGGTAGGAACTTTTCAGGAAAATGGAGAGAAAGAGAACATAGACCTAACTTGAGTAAAACTACAGGAAAACATAATTCTGGTAGGTGAGGTCAATGATGGTTCAATTTTTTTC
>CAUYON010205563.1:0-36290 GCA_963573935.1 Arctocebus calabarensis | reverse complement strand
ATTTTGATCATACTGTTACAGATAGCCTTCATGGCATTTCCTTGATCACTATATAAAGACATTAATACTCTACCTTTAATAAGTTTCGCCAGTACCCTGCTAAGATGCACCGTAGGTGTGTTCCCACTAATTGCCCTCCCTGAGTTTTTTTTTTTTTTTGAGACAGAGCCTTAAGCTGTCGCCCTGGGTAGAGTGCTGTGGCATCACACCTCACAGCAACCTCCAATTCCTGGGCTCAAGCGAATCTCCTGCCTCTGCCTCCCAAGTAGCTGGGACTACAGGCGCCCGCCACAACGCTAGGCTATTTTTGTTTTGGTTGCAGCCGTCATTGTTGGTTGGCGGGACCAGGCTGGATTCGAACCCGCCAGCTCAGGTTTACATGGCTGGCGCCTTAGCCCGCTGAGCCACAGGCGCCGAGCTGGGGGAAAGAGTTTTTAAAGGTAGTTCGGCAAGCAAAAGCCTAGGCCATTGGGTCTTCTAATTGGCTAGGTTACGGGCAGAACTATAGGAAAGTACAAAGTATCTTCTTTGCTGAGTGTATTTGGGTGAGAGTCACAAGAATAGTTGAGTTGGTTCCTTGGTATGGGCTGGGTGGCTCAGCCACCAGGGAATGTAGTGCCTGGAGGATATGGCAAACTCTAGCCTCAGGCTTCGCAAGGGTGACATTATCTATGAGAGCCATGAAGAAAGGCAAGAATAAAAAAAAAGAAAGACCCCCCCACCTCAAAACCACATCAACTATGTGACTCCTGAGTATTAAGAAATTGTAGAAAAGCAAGAAACTACGTAAACAAAGGCTGGTTTTTTATGCACACACTTATACACAGGACTCCAAAAAATGTATATACATTTTAAGAAAGAAAAAAACTGTACCAAAATTGTAATATATACCAATAATGAAAGATGAATACAAGTGACATTTGAGCACATCTTGTAACTGCTGAAGTCAAATGTGACTCGAGTATTACAATATCCCCTACCATAGTTTCCACCTTATGACCCTTTATTAATTTTATGCAGGATGGTTTCAGCGGCACTTTCCACATTTGCCTTGGATTCTGGCTGCTTGGGCGCACGTCTGCTATCAGATTATAACCACTTGAAGGGTTTGCCTGTGTTCCCTGGATGCTGGGCCTTCCACATTCACTCAATCACTCTTCTTAGTACACGGGTGCAAGGGCAGGGCAGGGTGTGTACCAGGGCAAAGAGTTCCTTCCCTGGCATTGGAGCTGTCAAAGTGATTCCTTTTCCCATGGAAAATGGGGAAATTCCTGGCAAAAACAATAGCTTCAGGTGACAGTGTGCCAGAGAAGAGGATATTTCCACATCCCTACGGGGAGAAGGCAGGGGAGAGTTGAAGAGGAGAGAATGCTGATGCTGGTGGCTCCTTGAGAAGGCACTTTGTCACTGTGCCCCACAGACCTAACCCTGGGGACAGTGGGCTGGGAAACACTAACCCCCAGACAGCTTTGTGGGACGGAACTGAGAGCAGACAGCCCCCGAGACTTGCTTCCCGGGAGAGTTCTGAAAGGTGAACGGAGTCCAGAGGCCTCCCAGCTATAGGATGGGTCTAGGGAGACGAGGCCTTAGACTGCCTTGCAGGGTTTCCAGTCTCCCATGGCAGCACGGAGGGACTCAGGAACACAGAGTCAGGCCTGCAGAGGAGACGATGGGCCCCCATGGCCGTTGGCTCATACCTTCTCCATGACTGGGGCCTGACATCCAGCCTCCAGGACATGCGTGTCTTTGCCAGAGGGACTTCTCTGGTTGCCAAAGGCAGCGCTGCCCGTGCATGTGACAGGCCAGAGTCTTGGGGCATTGATTCCACGAGCAGCCCTAACCCAACGACTGGTGGGGGTTGGTGTCCACATGCCCCAGCTCCCCTGCCGGTCTCTCGAGGTAACCCTGAGATGGTGGCGTGCTCTGCTGTTTTCTGGCATTCCCCCGAGAGGGGAAGCTCCTGCTGCCCACAGGTAACTTGCCAGATGACACACTGTTGGCTTCCCTCCCTTCTCTGCCTCACATCCCTACACCCTTCTGGTTGGGGGGTCACTTCCAAATAAGCTAGCTCGTGTTCTCATTCAAACTAATACAGATTCAAAGAAGTTCTTGAAAAGGACCAGAGCATGAGGTGGTAGGAGCCCGCAGGGCCTGACAGCAGGGTGGGAGCAGAACTCTCCCCACTGATTTCATCACAGAAAATGACCTGGACCAGAGATGCTCTTCCTTCCAGAGCTAGCATCTTATAAGGCCACCCTCGCCTCAAAAAAACTTCAGAACAGGGTGGCGCCTGTGACTCAAAGGAGTAGGGCACCGCCCCTACATGCCAGAGGTGGCGGGTTCAAACCCAGCCCCAGACAAAAACTGCAAAAAAAAAACCAAAACCAAAACCAAAACTTCAGAACAACCAAGGAGAAAGGGAATGGGGGTTTGTGCTTTTAATTGATTTGCTGAAAGAAGATAACATGTTTGGTTTTTTTTTGAGACAGAGTCTCACTGTGTCACCCTGGGTAGAGTGCCTTGGCACATAGCTCCCAGCAACTTCAAACTCTTAGGCTCAAGAAATCCTCTTGCCTCAGCCTCCCCAGTACTATGGGCACCCGCCACAATGCCTGGCTAGTTTTTTTATTTTATTTTTAGTAGAAATGGGATCTCACTCTTTCCAGGCTGGTCTCTAACTCCTGAGCTCAAGCAATCCTCCTGCCTCAGCCTTTCAGGCTGCTAGGATCACAGCCATGAGCCACCGCACACGGCCAATTACATGTTTTTTTGTTGGATTTTATGGTGTGTCCTCTGTGTCCTCTCTCTCTCTCTGTCACCCCCCCACTCCTCACTAGCTGCTCGAAGGCAGGAAACAGGCCCACCCTAATCTCTGGCTTCCATGCACCAGTGTCTCCCAAGAGAGTGGCTGTTATGATAAATTCAGTCCCCCTGGCAATGTGACAGGGCTGCAGATGGCCTTAAGGGGCTGAGAATGGCTCCTAGGTGACAACTAATAAGTGGGACCTCACCCTACAATGGCAAGTGACTGCATTCTGCCAACAACCTGAATGAACTTGGATGTGGATCCTTCCCAAAGTCTCCAGATAAAAACTCAGGCCGGTCAATGACTTACTTTTGGCATTGGGAGACCCTGAGCTGGGGCACCAGTCAAGTCCACCCCAGATTCTGACCTATAGAATGGTGAGATAATAAGTGTGGGCTGTCTTAAGCCAGGAAGTTTGAGTAATTTGTTATAGCAGCAACAGGAAACTAATACACAGATGATAAGTGCCAAGGAGGCCACTATTTGTGGCAACTGTGATTGAAATGTTGCAATGTAGGGTCTCCAGAAACACCTTTTCTGTTTCTGTGCACCCCACAGCACATGGGGGTCACTTGCGCAGAACTATCAGGATGACTTGTTAAGAGCAGTGAATGGATGAAGAAAGCTGATTCCTTTTGTACCTTACGGGGATAAGTAGATGCCTGGGTATCCAGGGTGGCCTTAGGTGGGTTTGGGGTGATCTGGAGGTGAGGTGGCGATGAGGTGGCCTCTCGGATGGCTTTTACATCATTGAGTTACCACCTTGATTGACTGTGCCATGGCTTTCAGCAGATACAGAGCCTGGGATCTGCCAGGAAGTCTGGTTGTGGGCCAGTGCCCCCTCCAGCTGGTTTCTTGGGCCAGGTGGTGGAAAGGTGCGCCAAGATTAGCTTCAGGTTTACCTTGGCTTTTGTTCTTCTTCATCCAAGCAAAGGGCATTTGAAACTCAGGGTTGCAATTTTTCTTTTCCTCCTCAATCAAACTTTTATGTTTTGACACATTTCAAGCTCATAGTAGGCACAGCTGCCAACTAGAGCTGTTCATATATGTCCTGGGGGCTGTGGTAGGGACAGGAGTTCACACTTTGATCTCCACAACGAGGGTAAATAGTACTTTTTCAGTCCCCCAAACGGAGGAAGTGGGAGCTGGTTTCCTGCCTTAATCACAGAGCTCGGTGGAGCCTACTCTTGTCTGGGACAGAAAACCATTGTCATACTCTGCCCTAACTTTCATGCCTCTCCCTGGTCAATACACAAAGACTGGGAATTGCGGTGCGGGGGGGGGGAGGTAACCGAATGTTCTCATTTCTGTCATAGGAAATTTCAAACACACATGGAAGCAGAGAGCTGGGGACGAGGACCCCTCTGTCGCCGTCATTCAAAGGCAATAATGACCGGAGCATGGCCAGTCTGGTGACATCTGTGTCTGCACCTTCTCCCCCACCTTCTGTATTATTGTAAAGCAAATCCAAGACCTCACATTATGTCATCCACAAGTACAGACGGTGCCGAAAAAAGTATACAGAGTTTAAGAAGGAAAAAGCTGTATTAAAATACAATACTCAGTATCTATGGACAATGAAAGATGCACAGGAGTCATGCTGAGCACCTCTGGCAACTGCAGAAGTCAAACATGACCGGAGTATCACAGATTTAATACAGTTTTTTCCTTCTTTTCTTTTCTTTCTTTTTTTGAGATGAAGTCTCACTCTGTCACCCTGGGCCCTGGGTTGGGGTGCTGTGGTATCATAGCTCACAGCAACCTTAAACTCTTGGGCACAGGTGATCCCCTTGCCTCAGTAACAGAGTAGATCCTGTTACTCAGATCCTGAGTTGCTGGAACTACAGGTGCCCACCACAATGCCCAGCTAATTGCTCTATTTTAGTGAAATGGAGTCTCGCTCTTGCTCAGGCTGGTCTCGAACTCCTGAACTCAAGTAATCCACCTGCCTTAGCCTCCCGGAGGGCTGGGATTACAGGTGTGAGCCACCACGCCTGTCCCAGTGTTTTCCTTCCTTAACATGTATGTATAATGTGTGTGTGTGTGTATATATACCCTCTATATTGAATATAGCATGTGTTAGTCTCACTATTAGAAATTACAAAATTATCTGACTTATCCTCAAACTGTATGCCCCATATTGTCCTGTAGAAGTACCAGAACAGGCTGGAAATCACATGCAACTCTTTCTTTAGAGAACTTGGAAGAAATGTGTTCTCTACGTCTGGTTGTTAATGATGCTTATTCTAAGGGAAAGACTCTCTCCCAGTGGGATTTCTGATACATATGGGATGGGTTGAATTGGGGGGCTAGGAGAGGGCAGTGCAGTGAGCTGCCCGCTGTGTGCTGCCTGTGCTGGGGGGGGACAGCTGCCCATCATCTTCCCAGCCCTTTTTGTACCTCACACGTCAAATCCCTTAGTAAATACCAAGAAAACTGTTTTGATTATCTCTCAGGAGTTCACCAACCTCTCTCCCCTCATCAAACAGTGGGAAGTTTTGGAATCCCCAAGGAAGCAGCCTGCTATTGAAATGTGCTTACTGAACCTCTGCAGGGCACACAGCCCCACCTGCTGCCCGCTGGGACCTCCCTCTGACTCCTGTCCTGCACGAATTGTTCTCCTGCCTTGTTCATTTGGATTAGAAACCCCATGATGTTGACTGGGCTTACACCTTCTGTTCCTTTCTCAAAACAATGAACACATTTTGGAGGAATTCTGGACTGCATTAGGTGATTGTTTCCAATCTCCATGTGGGACGTGTGGAAAGGCTCACCTCTGCTTACAGCTTATTCCCCGAGACGGTCTGACTCAACGGCTGATCACTAGGCAATGGGAAAGCCGCTCTTGGCAGGCAGCACCAAACACACGTCCAGCCCTTGTCCTGCACTGACAACTCACAGGAGTGTGACCTTGACGGAGGCCATTGACACTTTGGGGCCTGGCGTTTCCTCCTCCTCAAGGAGGCTGGGGCTCACAAAACTGCAAAGTGAGATCAGGACCGAGTTGGGAGAGGGGGACAGGGATGGTTTGTTTTCTTTGCTAGAGGGAGAAAGACGGTGAGGATGTGTTCTAAGTACATTTGGCTGTGGTGGTTCCTTTTGCCCCCTCCAGTTAGTGAAGAAAAGCCACTAAACGCCCGTCTCCCTAGGAGACTGTTTTCCTTGCCAACACGAATGTAAACGACTCTAGCACAGAGACAAAGTCTGCCCCTCAGTAAGATTTCAGAATTAAGGCGTCTGCATCAGAACAGAATGCGTGCTTGCAGGAGGTGACAAGTAAAGACAGACAAGACCGTTCCCCCAAGAGGGGAGTCCCAGGGTGGAGAGCTGGAAAATCCAGGCCTTCGAAGCTTGCTCGAGAGCTTTTGGATTTGGGGGTGAGGACTGGCTGCAAAGGAAGCTGGCAGTGGAGAGATTTGACAGGAAAGACGTTCCAGGCATGATAGGCCAGGTGGGTGAGAGCAGATCCCGCTCTCCGGCAGGGAAGGCTTCGAGGCTTTGAGCGCAGAGAGAGGGAGAGAAGAGACTGCAGGCTGTTTGGGGGTGTGGGGAGTGTGCAGGGAGACTGACAGGGCCAGAGAGAGTTGGAGGAATGACTCTTTTCTTTTTTGTTTTTGAGACACAGTTCCAGTATGTCTCCCTCAGTAGAGTGCTGTGGCGTCACAGCTCACAGCAACCTCAAACTCTTGGGCTTAGGCGATTCTCTTGCTTCAGCCTCCCAAATAGCTGGGACTACAGGCATCCACTACAATGCCTGGCTATTTTTTTTGTTGCGGTTGTCGTTGTTTAGCTGGCCCGGGCTGGACTTGAACCCACCAGCCCTGGCGCATGTGGCCGGCGCCCTACCCACTGAGCCACGGGGACTGCAGAAAAATGACTCTTAACAACTTTTGCTGTGGTTAAGCCTGGAACCTCTTGGGGTATTTCCCCTGAGACTCCTGTGAAGAGGCATCTTCTCTGATGCTTTCTCCTCCATTGCTCTTGGTTGTTGTGCTGCGACCCTGGTGCAAGCCTGACACTTAGGGGGTCCAGGTAGATTGGGGGGCAGATGTTTTGGTGGCACACCCTCCATAAAGGAGGCAGGAGAGCAAAGCGCCTCTCTGGGAGTCTATGGAATGGTTTTCACTAAGAAATGAGCTGTGGGCTTGGCGCCTATGGCTCAACGGGCTAAGGCGCCAGCCATGTACACTTGAGCTGGTGGGTTCGAGTCCAGCCCCGGCCGCCAAACAACAATGACAGCTGCAACCAAAAAATAGCCAGGCGTTGTGGCGGGCGCCTGTAGTTTCAGCTACTTGGGAGGCAGAGGCAGGACACTCGCTTGGGTCCAGGAATTGGGGGTTGCTGTGAGCTGTGATGCCACAGCATTCTATTCAGGGTGACAGCTTGAGGCTCTGACTCAAAAAAAAAAAAAAAAAAAGAAATGAGCTGTGGCCTCTGTTTGGAAGAGCAGACTGCTTCCTTCGTGATGAAGAGCGGGGCACGGGGGGGCTGTCTCTCATGCACATCCTGGCACTCGGATCCAGGACCGTCCAGCATGTTCCCAGCAACACGTGCAGAACAGGCCCCACAGGAAACAGCTCCTCTCAGCTGGTTTGCCCAGCCCTGTGCTAAGAGGTGCACTGATCAGCTGGCTATGTTGACGTGTGCACTGCACACACAGGAAGGGGAGGTGAGGGACACAGGCACATGTCAGCGAGTCCTCTCAGTCCTGGGTACTTGGCAGCCAGCTCGAGTTTCCTGGCATTTGGTTCTGAAGTAGGTAAGGCCAGCTGGCTCTGGAGAGTTTGTAAAGCTATGTCAGACGGTGTCTTGGGGTCTTGGTTGCTGCCTGGGAGGTGACAGTGCTGGCTGGCTAAGTCCCAGCAGTACCCTTGGGGCCCACGAGTAGGGTCTGGACTCTGGACAGGATAGCTGGAGCCAGTAAAGAAGTGGGGACAGGAGGGTAGAGCTGGGGATGGAAAGCAGAGTGGGTTTAACAGCCAGAGCTGGCGCCGGTCATCATCCCTTACAGAAAAGAATTCACACTGACCTGGAGACAGACAGGGAATGTTCCTTCCTTCCCTCCTACTGTGAAATGTTCTGCGTGAACCGTAGGTCCCGGGGAGGTGGGGGTTGGCTCTTCCACGTGCGGTATGAGCCATGCTTTGAAAAGGCAGCATGACCCAGTTCATCCGCAAAGCCTTCTTCTCTGGAAACAAACGAACAAACAAAAAATGCTCTAAAGCACAGATTTCAAGCAAACACTTAAGAAGGCAACCTTCTTGCCCCTTCGGATTCCCACCTCAGCACCCTCCATTCCAGGCTTGACTTTAGGAGGGGAGCTTGGGGTTTGCCCCTCACACCCCAGATCTCTTTGCAATGATGTTTTTCACACTTGACTCCCATCGCTCAGGTTTATTTTTATTTTATTTTTTGAGACAGTCTCATTCTGTCAACCTGACTGAAGGGTCCATGGCATCATCAGAGCTCACAGCAACCTCAGACTCCTGGGTTCAAGTGATCCTCCTGCCTCAGTTTCCCAAGTAGCTGAGACTGCAGGCGCCTGTAACAGCGCCTGGCTAGTTTTTCTATTTTTAGTAGAAATGGGGTCTGGCCTTTGCTCAGGCTGGCCTTGAACTCCTGAGCTCAAGCAGTCCTCCTACCTCTGCCTCCCAGAGTGCTGAGTCACTGCACCCAGCCGCATTGCTCAGGTCTTAAGGTCATTTGCATTTGAGGTTTTTCCTTTAGAGCGAAGGGATCTTTTCCCAAGGGCCTCTCAATTCCTCAAATGTGACTGGGAATCAGAACAGGCAAGTGAACCATGAGTGAATCAAAGAGCACCCCCAGCTCAGCATCTTAGGCTCAGCGTCTCGGGTGTGCTGAGACAGCCAGCAGCTCTGCCTCTCTGTCTTGGGAGACCAGCTCCCACAAGGTAGTGAAAGCAGCCGCCCTCGCTGACTGCTCATCAGGATGATCACCGCCCTTGCTGAGTGCTCAGGGTGCCCAGCACTGCCCTCGCTGAGTGCTCATGGCGCCCAGCACTGCCCTCGCTGAGTGCTCATGGCGCCCAGCACTGCCCTCGCTGAGTGCTCATGGCGCCCAGCATGCTTCCAGGCACTTACATGCCACACCTCATCTAACCCTCACAGTAATGAACACTGGAGGAACTATTACATATGATCCTGTTCAGAGAAACTGAGGCTTGGAAAGACTGCCACACACAGGCTTGTGCTGCCAGAGACTACAATCCTGGTTCTTCTCACTTCTCTCCCCACCTAGACACACTTGCCTTTGTTCTGTGAATCAAGAGCTAAGCAACTTCTAGGGAGGGGATCTCGGTGTGGTAGATGGTGAGGGGCATGGGGCACAAACACACCCAGCAAGAAGTGGGTGGCACTAGATTCTGCCTGGAAGGCCCCGGGGGCTCTGGAACCAAAGAACTCAGAACGAGCCACATCACAGCTGTGCCTGTGTCTGGCACTTCCCAATCTGACGGCTCCCCGGGCCTGCACTGACTCACCCTGGCAATGCTGGAAGTTGTGGATTTGAGCATCTTCACCCAGCATTTGCTATGAGCCCAGCTCTCGGGACAGAGGGTAGACACGCAAAAGACACAGCTCTCATTTCTTACTGGTAATGCCAAGACCCGTGACAGGTGATTCAAATCCACTGAAGCCGAGGGTCCATCTGACCAGGCCCATCAAACTTTAACCTGCCTCACCTGTTTCTAGCTAGCTTTAAAAATTGCTAGCCCTGCAGATGTCACGTAGCTAACCAGTGTATCATCAGATTCCCATTAGCTTCCCTAATGGATAATGTCTCTGACTGTGGTTATAATGGTAACAGTTGCCCAAATAGTTTTTCTAGGAACTTAGAGTCAGCTCCTTATGTAAGAGAACCAGCTGAGAATACCAACCCACCACCTGGGATGCTCAAGTTTCCCACGATTAACCTTTTGACGTCAGAGGGCTGACAGCCCCCTCCTCAGAGCACGCTAACACAGCCATTTCTTGAGTCCTGGGAAGAGCCATGAAGCTTGACTTTGCACAAACGCCCAGTTACCTCACTGATTTTTATCTTCAATCACTTTCCCCCAGGCCTCAGGCCCTTCTTCAGCCCATAAATATCCCTAAACCCCATCTTTGGGGAGTCAGAGGTTTGGTCGGCTGCCATGTGAATAGATCCTTTCTCTGCTTCAAAACTCACCATCTCCGTGATTGGCACTGTGTGGTGGGCAAAGCAGGCCTGGTCCAGTAACACTGCCACGTGGCCTTGCGGCAAAATTCCACGCAGGAGGTCTCTGCCATATTTTGAGAGGCCTGTTTAATGGGTCTGCTTGGCTAAGAAAGGCAAATGGACATGACCTCGAGGAAGATGGTTAGACCACAAAGGGTTCAAATATCCATCCTGGAGAAGAGAAAGGACTTTTGGAGTTACCTGGTGAGGCCTTGAGAAGGAGTGTAAGATCCTAGAAAAAACAGATGGAATAAAGAGATGGAATAAACAAGCTCAGCAATCTTGTCTTGTAGTGCTAGAAACTGTGTGGGATCTGTGCTGGCGTTGGCCGGCGAGATGGAGGAAAAGTGGGGACTGCAAACTTCCAACTTAAAGCTATTTCCAGCCATCACAGTGTTTACAACCACCCACTGCCTTCCTGATTCCCACCCCAAAGATCTTAAGTAAAACTCGATTCAGCGAGTGCCCTGGAAATGATGGTGAAATTCCACGCGGTGACAGGCACGGAGGTGATTAGATGAATCCCAGTAGAGAAGTCCTGATGATTGAGGAACAAATCTACAATTGCTTTCCTCCTCCACCCTGGACAGGTGACTCCTGTCATCGCTCAGGAGTGATTCCAGAACAGGTGAACAAGTGAGACACTGGCCTTGGTCACTTTTCAGGGTATGCCAAAATACTCATCTATCAAAATAATCATATTTTAATACAATCTTTCCAGAAATAAGAATGAATACACCAGCTGGAGTAACATACTGAGACCTCTTCACTACCAACAAACAAACAAACATGATAGCCAGGTGTGGTGTCACATACCATAGTCCCAGCTACTGAGGAGGCTGAGACAGGAGGCTAGCTTGAGTCCAAGGGTTTGAGGTTGACACAAGCTGTGATGACACCACTGGCTCTCCAGCCAGGAGACATTACCTCAAGATAAGAGAAATTTAGTACAAAAGAAATCTGTGATACACGAACTAACACAATTTTAAAATAAAGACAAGATCACTGCTAATTTTTCCTTTTGCCTCAGATTCCAACATTGCTGAGCCATAGCCACATTTAACATTTTGATACTTTGTTATTTTTTGGCATTAATTTCGATTTTTAAAATACTGCATTGAAACAATATGATTTATCTTGAGTTTTGAGGTACACCCAGAAATGTTGTGTCACCCTAATCCTGGCCCTGGGGGGCTTGAGATGTTTTATTTGCCTGTAAAGAAAAGAGTAATCCATGAGTCGGGGGAGGGGGGGCAAGGCAGGTACGTGGGCGACAGACACTCTTCAGAAATACCTTCAGAGACCCTGCAGCACCCGATGGAGATGTTTCTCCTCCTGCCTGTTAGCGTCCCCCGCTGGGGACAAGTCCCATATTCACACATCATTGCAGGCAGTGATTCTGGGGCCTCACTAGGACTCTGGACCCAGACCATAGGCACAGAGCCAGGGTGCCCACTGGTCCAAGAGGGGAAATGTTTGGGGGTGGGGAGCGGCAAGCTGATTTGATTTTGTCTCAATGGAAACTTTCTTTGAATCTCTTTCCTGACTTCATTGTACATTTCAAAACAGCATTCTTTTATGAACAAGCACTAGGACATCAAATACTTTCACACCCTATGGTAGCAGTGCTGCAGGCCATGTTGCTCTTTTTCTTTTAAAGGGTTCCGTGTAAAATCAGATGTTAACTCTCTCTGAATAAACCCGAGTGGAAAGCCCCCCCCACTTTAATAACACCAATAATAATCAGAGCAGGTGGGAAGAATATGTGCCCTTACCAAACAGTGTACAATAGTTTAGAAGGAAAACACTAAGTTGTTACATATGGAACAAACAGTTGTTATTTATTGATGGTGAGAAAAATGAATAACAAAGCTCTGAGGGAAACTACAGCAGGAAATACATGAGCAGGAATGATTTATTTCTTTGAATGAGGCCTGTTTCTTTTATAAATGGATTTCGTTTTGCATCTTGGTCAACACCAGCTTCACTCCCACTTTTTAACTTATTAAAGCTTGTGTTTGGTCCTTTATTTATTGCAACCAGCAAGCCACTATGTTGCCCTCAGTAGAATGCCGTGGCGTCACAGGTCACAGCAATCTCAAACTCTTGGGCTTAAGCGATTCTCTTGCCTCAGCCTCCCAAGTAGTTGGGACTACAGGCGCCCTCAACAACGCCCAGCTATTTTTTTTTTTTTTGTAGAGACAGGGTCTCACTTCATTGCCCTTGGTAGAGTGCCATGGTTACAGCCCACAGCAACCTCCAACTCCTGGCCTTAGGCGATTCTCCTGCCTCAGCCTCCCAAGTTGCTGGGACCACAGGCACCTGCCACAATACCCGGCTATTTTTTTGTTGCAGTTCAGCCGGGGCTGGGTTTGAACCCACCACCCTTGGTATATGGGGCTGGTGCCTTACTGACTGAGCCACAGGCACTGCCCTGCCCAGCTATTTTTTTGTTGTAGTTGTCATTGTTGCTTAGCAGGCCCAGGCCAGGTTTGAACCTGCCAGCCTGTGTGTATGTGGCCAGCCCCCTACCCACTGAGCTATGGGTGCCACCCTAGTTCGTTAATTCTTAATTATACTTCTTTTTATTATTTATTTATTTATTTATTTATTTGAGACAGAGCCTCAAGCTGTCACCCTGGATAGAGTGCTGTGGTATCACAGCTCACAGCAACCTCCAATTCCTGGGTTCAAGTGAGTCTCCTGCCTCTGCCTCCCAAGTAGCTGGGACACCCGCCACAACGCCCGGCCATTTTTTTTTTTTTTTTGGCTGCAGCGGTCATTGTTGTTTGCCGGGCTGGGCTGGATTCAAACCCGCCAGCTCAGGTGTATGTGACTGGCGCCTTAGCCCATTAAGCCACAGGCGCCAAGCCTATATTATTTTTTTTAAGAGATGGGGAGCTTGTTCTTGCTCAAACTCCTGAGCTCAAGCGGTCCAACTGCCTCTGCCTCCCAGAGGGTTAGGATTACACTGTTGTTTAGCAGGCCTGAGCCAGGCTTGAACCTGCCAACCTTGGTGTATGTGGCTGGTGCTGTAACCACTGTGCTACGGGCACCGAGCCAATTAAACTATTTTTGAAAGAAGTTCAAAGCATAGTAAGCATATTCTTTTTCTTTTTTTGATCAGCATAATTTAAGTGTGTTATGGAAATATAACCATAGGTTTGTGTGTGTTGTGAGATAGAAAAGGTTGCTTTATAGCAATAGTAAATGAACTAAGACCATACACAAAGAGAGCGAGAGAGAGGAGAGAGAGAAAGAGACAGAAACTCACCCTTCCTCTACTTTATGCTTGCATGCCAGCCTAGTTTGGGGCACTCGCTAGGGCCTTCAGATTTTTGTTTTTCATATTTTGCCCAGAGATTTAAACCATATTCATCCATAACCAGAAGCATAATCGTCTTGTTGCCAGGTAAGAGTATGTAATCTGATAGTCACAGATAAGGTGCAGGTGGTTTTTAAAATCACCTAGTCCAATATACTCATATGCACATTGAGGGGCGAGTGCCGAGAATGTTGGCCTAATTATGGACACGCACTCACTGGCAGAACCAATGAACTTCGCTTGGTGGACTCAGCTGTTTCAAACTCTGCACAGTTGGAAGTTATATATTTCTACTGTCACCCAAGAATCTTTTATAAAGGACCTTCGTAACATCCAAACAGCTGCAGGGCTTCAAAGAGAAGATGTGTGAGCAAAAGTACAAAGGCTCTTCTATAGTTTTCCTTTTAAGAGATTTTATTTATGTTATTATTATTATTTTTTTTTGAGACAGAGCATCAAGCTATTGCCCTGGGTAGAGTGCTGTGGCATCACAGCTCATAGCAACCTCCAACTCCTGGGCTCAAGCGATTCTCCTGCCTCCGCCTCCTAAGTAGCTGGGACTACAGGTGCCTGCCACAACACCTGGCTATTCTTTGGTTGAAGCCGTCATTGTTTGGTGGGCCCAGGCTGGATTTGAACCCGCCAGCTCAGGTGTATGTGGCTGGCACCTTAGCCACTTGAATCACAGGCGCGGAGCCAAGATTTCACTTTTTTAGAGAAGTATTAAGGTCACAGAAAGATGAAGCAGAAAGTCCGGAGAGTGCCCACACATTCCCTGCCTGTGTTCATGCACAGCCTATCAACACGCAGTACCAGAGCAGCACGATTTTTATAGTTGGGTGAACCTCCATCGACACATCATTATCACCCCAATTCACATTAGGGTTCTCTCTTGATGTAATGTGTCCATCACTCTCGTTATCACATGGAATAGTTTCACTGCCCCCCCAAATGCCTCCTGTTCCCCAACTGCTGGCAACCACTGATCTTTTTACTGTCTTTTGTTTTGGCTTTTACAGAATATTGTGTAATTGGAACCAGACGACACGAAGCCTTTTCAGACTGGCTTCCTTCACTCAGTAATACACATCCGTGGTTTCTTCACATCTTTTCTCTATCTGGTGCCATGGTCTGCACATAGTACAGTTTATCCCTTCACCTACTGGGGGGCATCCTGGTTTCTCCCAAGTATTGACAATTATGGTTAAAGCTATAAACATCCACATGCAGGTTTTGGGGTGGACATACTGTTCATCTTTGGGTAAATACTAAGGGGTAGGATTGCTGGGCCACACTCTCTTCCCTAAGAGGCTGTACAATTTTGTGTCCCCACCAGCGACAGTGGAGAGTTCCTGTCGTTCCAGGACTGGCCATGCTGACAGGTGTGTGGTAGTGTCTTGCTGTGACTTGCGGCTTCCCTGGTCACGCACTGTCGCTGAACATCTTTTCATTTGTATGTTGCCATCGTGTATCTTCTACGAGGTGTTCATTCAGGTCTTTGTCCTATTTTTAAAAACAGGTTGTTTATTTTCCTATAGTTTTGAGAGTGTTTTGTATATTTTGGGTAACAGTCTTTTATCGGATATCTCTTTTGCAAACGTTTTCTCCCAGTGTGTGGCTTATCTTCTCATTCTTTTGACAGCTTCTTACATGGAGCGGGAGCTTTTAATTTTAATGAAGTCCAGCTTATCAATTATTTCTTTCATGAATCATGGCTTTGCTGTTATGTATTTGGTTTCAGGAACAAAAACAATGACAAGAGCAAGACTGACCCAACGTGGGACTTTAATTACCATGAAAGCAATCATTTGCTATCAACTAGAGCTTGGTGGTCATTTTTTATTTGGCACTTAAAGGGTCCTTTAATGCAAATCATTTCCATGAACTTGTAATATGAGAACATAAAGTATTTACAATTGCTTTGCTTATCACTGTAGCTATTTCCAGTGAAATGTTGGGAACAGAAACAGGGCAGGCTACACGTGTCCACGCTGTCTTGGGACTGGCAGGTGGCAGCTGCTTCCCACACTGCGGCTCCTGACACCCTGACTCAAAGTCAGGCATTCTCAGCAAAGGTGTTTTCCTGTCCCCTGGGAGGCTAGTCATGGGGTTCTGTGGAAGAACACCTCCTTTCACTGTTCTCAGCACAGAGACCACCTCTGCCAATGAGCACACTCTGCAGACACGCTGAACATCAGCCCCGCGCTAGGAGTTGCTGTTTCACGCCAAGAAATGACAATGATAGGAACAAGACAATCACACTCCGGGGAGGACGTGGCTGCTGAAATGTATCTTAGGAGGGCTTTGGGAAGGGGATTGACAGTCCTGTCTCTGAGACACTGCAGCTTGTGTATTTGTCAGCCAGTGTGCTCAGATGGGTACGTAAGAAAGAGGAGCTTTAGCAGTCACAGCCCATATTCAAGGAGGGAAGAAACACAGATCCCATCTCTTGCTGGAGGCAATGACAAAGGATTTGTGGCCATCTATAGTCTGCTCCCTATAGAAATTCTTTCTTTAATCTTTAATTTTTTTTTCTTTTGCCTATTGGTCCATGGCATGAGGAGTCTGAAATGATCGTGCACCGGTGGTGATTACTGGGCTCTGGGAAACCAGGACCTTGTAGAACCTACATTGTGGGGTGGAAAGTACTCACTCTGCGGGTGTGTCACTGGGCGGGTTGTGGAGGGGACATGCCTTCTACATTTTGGTTTCTGGACCCATATATTTTAGCTACTGGGGACAAGGCACCTTATCAACTATAGATTCAGTACAAAGCTTGAGCCTCAGCTTGCTCAGTTTTCTCTGAGAGACTGTTCCTGCTACACAGTGCTAGAAACTATCTTCAGCCTCCCAGGCAAGGAGGAAAAATAACCCGTTTGTTTATTCCCATCAGTGAGGTTTACAATCATCTTGCATGCACATAAAAGGCACCCGCACAAGTTTTCTAGCATCCAGTTTGCAAAGTACGGTCATATTATATCATCAGACATATTTCTCTTAATAGTATCTTGCTTTAGATCATAATACATAATGGAAATCTCTCCACATCAATGGGTATAGCTCTAATTTATTATTTTAAAAATATTGTTGGGTCTTTAACAAATGCAAACAGTATAACCTGGTTCTTTGTACCCTCAATGAATCCCCAACACTAAAAAAATATTGTATTGATTGTCTTAAATAGATAATACTAGAGCATGGTTTAAAATTCAAAATGTACCACTGGGAAATGACATAGCCACTTTGGAAAACTGTTTGGCAACTCCCTCCAATTTAAACACAGAGTCAGCATATATTGCAAAAATTTTACTCCAAGGTACAGGAGTCATGAAAACACATTATTTGTATGCAAAATTCATACAGTTTGCCCCCTAAGTAGAAAAGACCTCAATCTGTGTCAACTGCTGAATAAGCAGATTATGAGATATTCTACCACATATAATGGGAAATTAAACAACAAAAAATGAAATACTGATATGTGCTACATGAGTGAACCTTGAAAATATGCTAAGTTAAAGGACTTTGTCACAAAACTCACATACTATATCATTCCATTTATATGAAATGTCTAGAGCAGGCAAGTTCAAAGAGACAGAAAGCAGACTGGTGGTTACGTGGGGCTGGAGGTTGGGATCTGGGGATGGAGAATAACTGCTCACATGTTTGTGCTTTCTTTGGGAGATGTTGATAATGTTCTAAAATTAGATTTTGGTGATGGTTGGAGCAGTCTGTGAGTGCATTAAAAACCATTGCACTGTACACTTTGAATGGATGACTTATGACATCTGAAAATATCTCAATAAAGTTGTAAAAATATGGAAATACAGGAAAAAAGTAAGTTTCTCTTTCACCTTTTCCCTTAGCTACCCAGTTCACTTTCCCAAAAGCTACTACTTACCAATTCGGTATGTTTCCAAAGATACTTTATATATATTTGGGCACATGCACATGTGTTTTTACATGACTTAGGGCATACATCATACACTATTCTTTATCTTCATTACTTAAAAATGTATCTTGGAGACACATAGACACAGACAAAAGAATGCCCTGTGAAGATGGAGGTAGACTGGAGTGATGGGTCTACAAGCTAAGGAATGCAAAGGACTACCAGTAATCTCCAGCAGCCGAAAGAGAGGGATGGGAGAGATCCTTCCCTAGACCTTCAGAAGGAATATTACCCTGCTGAAACCTTGACTTTAGACTCTTAGCCTCCAGAACTGGAGAGAATATATTTCTGTTGTTTTAAGCCAACAAACAAGCAGACAAAATGTATCTTGGAGATAATTCCATATGAGCAAGTGTAAGGTTGACTCCTTTTAAACACTGATAGCTGCATAGTTGTATTCAATTTCATGACACTACATAATTTATTTGATGGGTTCCCATTGGATATTTATATCTTCAGTAGTGTTTGCTTTTTCAAACAATGCTGAAACAATAATCTCGTCCATACATCATTTCTTACATTTGCAAGTACACTTTTGGGATAAACTCCCGGAGGCAGAACTGTGGTATATTTTTTATTTTAATAGAGTTGTCAAGCTGATCTCTACAGCGTTTGTAGGAAATTACCCTCTTACCAGCAATGCAGGAGTGTTCCTGTTTCTCCACCATGTGCTACACAACTTTGGACTTTGTCAATCAGGTAGATGAAAATTATACATCATTGTGGATTTAATTTGTATTTTTCGGAGCTCCAGTAGTGCAATTGGCTAATGCATGGTACTTACAATTTGTATTTTTCTTATTATGAGAATGTTAGGCATTTTCCATGTTTAATATCATCAGTCAATATTATCACATTCAGTATTATTAAAGTCACATTCACTTTATCAAGTCATTTGAATTTTAGTTTATGTAAATGTTTTGTTTATATCCTTTACCCATTTTCGGGTGGATTGTTGGTCTTTTTACTATAGTTAGTTTCTTTAGGAGATCTTCATATAATTAGATGTTCCATTTTTAGAAAAATTTTTTCAAGTTTTTTATTTGTGTTTTGACTATACATACATACATACATATATAATATATATATGTAAATATTTGCCATTAAGAAGCTTTCATTTTAGTGTAGTCAAATTTGTTACTATTTTGTTTTATAGCTTATTTTGTGTCATACTTAAATCATCCCCACTTGAGACTGCAAATAATTTTTTTTTTTTTTTTTGAGACAGAGTCTCACTTTGTTGCTCTCAGTAGAGTGCAATGGCATCATAGTTCACAGCAACCTCAAACTCTTGGGCTCAAGCAATTCTCTTACCTCAGCTTCCTGACAAGCTGGGACTACAGGTGTCTGCCACAGCACCTGACTGATTTTAGAGCCTGTTTCCTCTCCTGCTCAGGCTGGTCTCAAACTCATGAGCTCAGGTCATCCACCTTCCTCAGCCTCCCAGAGTGCTGGGATTACAGGCATGGGCCAAGACGCTGGGCCCTGAGACTGTAAATAATTATTTACTTCTAGTGCTTCTAGTGCTTTTATGTTTTCTTTTTTACATGTAAGTTTTCATAGAATTTATTTTGCTTTAAGGTAGGGATCCAATTTCTCCTTTTCTAGGCATCTTTTTAGGGGTTCCAACACCATTATAGAGTAGTCTACCTCTGCCTACTAATTTGATATGCTTCCTTTCCAATTTCTTATATGTATTTGGATCTATCTGTAGACTTTTTGGGCCACACTGTTTGCATTCCTAAAATAAACACTTCTTACACATGATGTATTACATTTTTAATGTGATGTTCACTTTTATTTGCTACTATGTTGCTTAGGATTTTTGTTTCAATATCCACAAGTGAGATGAGTCTATAGCTTTTTTGAAGGTACAAAGAATTAGGTTACGCTGATTGCAGTGGTTAGGTAAAGTCTCTCTTATAATTGTGTCCCACCCCCAAGAGGTGTGCCATACACTGTGACTCCCCCCTCTCTTTCCCTCTCTCAACTTGCTCATTCCCCTACCCTGCACCTTGTATTAGATCATCTACTGCCTTCGTATTAGAATTGAGTACGTTGGATTCTTGCTTCTCCATTCTTGTGATGCTTACTAAGAAGAATGTGCTCCACCTCCATCCAGGTTAATACAAAAGATGTAAAGTCTCCATGTTTTTAATGGCTGAATAGTATTCCATGGTATACATACCACAGTTTGTTAATCCATTCCTGGGTTGGTGGGCATTTAGACTGTTTCCACATTTTGGCTATTGTAAATTGAGCTGCGATAAACAGTCTAGTGCAAATGTCCTTATGATAAAATGATTTTTTTTCTTCTGGGTAGATGCCTAGTAATGGGACTGCAGAATCAAATGGGATGTCAAATTTGATTTCTTTGAGGATTGTCCATACTTCCTTCCAAACAGGTTGTATTACTCTGCAGTCCCACCAGCAGTGTAAGTGTTCCCTTCTCTCAACATCCACGCCAGCAGCAGCTTTCAGACTTTGTGATATGGGCTATTCTCAATGGGGTTAGATGATATCTCAGGGTGGTTTTGATTTGCATTTCTCTGATGATCAGGGAAGATGAGCATTTCTTCAAATGTTTGTTAGCCATTCATCTGTCTTCGTCAGAGAAAGTTCTGTTCATCTTTTACCCAGAGGTAGATGGTATTGTTACTCTTTTTCTGTTGATTAATTTGAGTTCTCTGTAGGTTCTAGTTATCAATCCTTTGTCAGACTGACACCCTGCAAATATCTCTTCCCTTTCTGAAGGCTGTCTTTTTGCTTTACTTTTGTTCTTAGATGTGCAGAAGCTTTTCATCTTAATTAAATCCCATGTTAATTTTTGTTGTTGTTGCGATGGCCACTGAAGTCTTTGTCATAAAATCTTTCCCCAGTCCAACATCATCAACAGTTTTCCCCGCACTTCTAAGATTTTTATCCTTTCGTGTCTTAGATTTAAGTCTCTTATCCATCTTGAGTCAATTTTTGTAAGGGGTGAAATGTGTGGGTTGAGTTTTAGTCTTTTACATGTGGTTATCCAGTTCTCTCAGCACCATTTGTTGAATAGGGATTCTTTTCCCCACTGTATGCTTTTGTTTGGTTTATCAAAGATCAGATGGCAAATGGAGACTGGTTTCATCTCTTGGTTTTCTGTTCTGTTCAAGTGTATAGCTTTCTTTCACCCTTATCTCCACCTGTGGTTTGCTTAAGGTCTATAGTTAAATATAGTCAGTGTCAACACCAGTCCTATGAACAGTTTCCTCATTCATCTCTTAGTTGGGTAGAGGTTATCTTCTAGCAAGTTCCTCAGGAAAGACTTATTATAATATACCCTGAATCTTTTCATGTTTAAAACTATTTCTTTTTCTTTTCTTTTTTGAGACAGAGTCTTACTTTGTCACCCTGGATAGAGTACTGTGGTGTCATAGCTCACAGCAACTTCTAACTCTTGGGCTTAAGCGATTCTCTTGCCTCAGCCTCCATAGTAGCTGGGACTACAGGTGCCCATCACAACACTTGGCTATTTTTAGAGACAGGGTCTTGCTCTTGCTCAGGCTGGTCTTAAACTCCTGAGCTCAGGCAATCAAACCTCCTTGGCTTCCCAGAGTGCTAGGATTACAGGTGTAGGCTACTGCACTCGGCCTTTTAAAACAGTTTCTTAAAAAAGTTTCTCTATAAGAAAACATATGAAAAGATGGTCAAGATCTTTTCCTCACAATTCAAAACTATATCAGACACTTCTTCATACTTATAGGTCTGGCTACCTAATAATAATAAAAAAAAAACAAAGCAGAAAATAGCAAGTGTTGCAAGCCTGAGGAGAAATTAGAATCCTTATACATTGCTGGAGGAATGTAAAATTGTTCAACTCAATAATTTAGTGGTTCCTCAAAAAGTCAAACATAGGCTCAGTGCCCACAGCAGTGGTTACGGTGCTAGCCACATACACCAAGGTTGGTGGGTTCGAACCTGGCCTGGGTCAGCTAAACAACAATGACAACTGCAACAAAAAAATGGCCATGCCTTGTGGCAGTTGCCCGTAGTCCCAGCTACTTGGGAGGCTGAGGCAAGAATATAACTTAAGCCCAAGAGTTTGAGGTTGCTGTAAGTTGTGATGCCACAGCACTCTACTGAGGGTGACATAGTGAGACTCTGTCTCAAAAAAAAAAAAAAAGTCAAAAAAAGTTGTCACATGACCTAGCAATTCCAATTCTAGATAAATACCCCAAAGAATTGAAAACAGATACTCAAACAAATCCTTGTACCCAAATATTCATAGCAATACTATTCACAAAAGAGTCAAAAGGTAGAAACATCCCAAATGTCCATCAGGACATGCATGAATAAATTGTGGCATATCCACATAATGGAATATTATTCAGCCATAAAAAAGGAAGGAAGTACTGATACATATCACAGTGTCTGCATGGCAATGCCAACATAAGCGCACAGTGGCAAGTTTATGAAATTGACTGTTGTTAGACCTCATATTTGAAATTCAGAGATGAATTACTTATGTGTGTCTTACTTGTCTGCTGTTTGACTTTTCAGTAATGTGGTGTAATTTCCTTATGTGCCTAGTTATTTTTAAATGTGTACCAAATATTGCACATAAAAATGGTAGAATAATTTAAAGGTCTGGATTCTGTGGATTTGCCTTTGTTTCTGACAGCTGGCTAGGCCGGTGGCTGGATCACTTTAATCCATGGAGATGAGGTGATTCCCAACAGGGCTTGAGCGCCTGTGAGTGTAGTCTATTTCCCATTCACTGTTGCTCTCTTGGGTCTTTCAAAGTCCCAACTCAAAGCTTAGGGGATTGTATGGGGTCTCTAGTCTTTGGTGGGTCCTGAGTTCCAATTTTTCCTTCTATGTCCCATGAGTCTGTTGAAAGTTCTTTTCAGCTTCTCTCACTCATGCTTTCAGGTTGGAGATGCCTTTGGGGAAAATCAGCCTTAGTGCCTGGGTTTTCTGGTTTCCACATATTGTCCTTGCAATTTCTTACAGCCTAAGTAGTTGGTGGGCATTTTGATGTTTTCAAACACTTCATATATGTACACACAAACACACGTATGAAATATATATTCCAGTATTTCTAATTGTTCTTAATAGGAAGTCTGGTTCAAACCATCAAATTCACCATTCCTGGGGTAGAGCTCCAACCTGCTGAAAAGGTTTGCTTTTCTTTTTCTTTTTAAAGACAGATCTCACTGTGTCACCCTGGGTAGAGATCCATGGTGTCACAACTCATAGCAACCTCAAACTCTTGGGCTTAAGTGATTCTTTTGTCTCAGCCTCCCAAGTACCTGGGACTACAGGCACCCTCCACAATGCCCAGCTTTGTTGTTGTTGTGGTTGTTGTTGTATAGCAGGTTTGGACCAGGTTTGAACCCTCCAGCCCTGGTGCATGTGGCCAGTGCCCTAACCACTGAGCTACAGGCACCGAGCCTGCTTTTCTTTCTTTTTTAAAAAAAAAGAATTATGGACTCCTTTACTGCAGCAATTGTGAGATATTGGAAACAATGGATATACTTCAAAAACATTGTTTAAAAAAACACTGAGTGAAAAAATACCACATGTTGTATAAATAACGTCTATAGCCTGACATTTGCATAAGTAAAAACCCTAAACAATTCTATATATATTCTGTGGGTACATGTATACATATGTATACATAAACATGGTAAACTCTGGTGGTGGAAATGAGATCTGGATTACAGATGGTATGATACAAGCGGGTTTTAACCATTTCTATTATTCTGACTTGTTAGTGAAAATGTATTCATGTATTTTTTTTATTAAAAAATAAAAACTAGGCTCAGCGCCTGTGGCTCAATAGGCTAAGGCGCTAGCCACGTACACCTGAGCTGGCGGGTTCGAATCCAGCCCGGGCCCGCCAAACAACAATGGCGGCTGTAACCAAAAAATGGCCGGGCATTCTGGCGGGCGCCTGTAGTCCCAGCTACTTGGGAGACGGAGGCAAGAGACTCGCTTGAGCCCAGGAATTGGAGGTTGCTGTGAGCTGTGATGCCACTGCACTCTATCCAGGGTGACAGCTTGAGGCTCTGTCTCAAAAAAAAAAAAATAAAATAAAAATAAATAAATAAAAACTATCATTGCTATTTAAAAGAGGGTTTCCTTGTATTGCTCAGATTGGGGTGCAGTGACTATTCACAGGCACAGCCATGTGCTCTATAGCTGCAAACTCCTGGGCTCTGCGCATCTCCCTGCCCCGTCTACACTGAAGGTAGTTTCCTGGGCTCCACACATCTCCCTGCCCTGTCTACACTGAAGGTAGTTTCTTTGCTAAATGACTTCTTTTTGTTGACACTGATACCACCTGCTGATACTATCTTGTTCCTCTGGGGCCTGGACTTTCAGGGGTTCCTTCTCTCACTGCACTGTCATGTCTCCAAGGGATACCTCTGCCTTTTAAGAAGCCCCCTTCTCCTCCAGAACTGCCTTTCCAAAGCTGTCTTCCCCAGTAGCTAATGCTCTGATCCACTAGCCCTCAGGTCGGTTCTTAGTTATTTCTCCTCTGGGGTGGCCCTTCCCCCTCTGTGGGAAACTCAGTGGGTATCATCTGTGTTCTCCCACCACTAGAATCCTGCCCCACTTTTCTCTCTCATGCTCAACCTTTATCTTGCTGCCCAGCTGGTATAGACTTTTGAGCTAAAGTTCATTTTCCCCACTTAGACATAAAGTTTGTAGAATTTTGTTTCCTTGTTATGCAATGGGAGCAGGTTATTCCTCACCTTACTAGAGCCCAGAATAATAAGTCACCTATAAATATATGTAATTTTCATCAACTGAAAATAAATGAAAAAAGACATTTTTAAACATATTTAAAAACTTTTGTTGTTTATTTTTTTTAAATTTTTTTTTAATTTTTTAATTTTTTTTTTTTGTTGTTGCATTTTGGCTAGGGCCAGGTTTGAACCCACCCCTCGGTATATGGGACCGGCACCCTACTTGCTGAGCCATCGGTGCCACCCATTGTTTGTTTATTTTTTGAAATAGAGTCTCACGGCCACCCTGAGTAGAGTGCTGTGGCGTCACAGTTCACAGCAACCTCCAACTCTTGGGCTCAAGCAATCCCCTTGCCTCGGCCTCCTGAGTAGCTGGGACTACAGGGACCACCATAACACCCCACTAGTTTTAAAGACATGGTCTCACTCTTGCTCAGGCTGGTCTTGAACTCCTGAGCTCAAGGCATCCACTGGCCTTGGCCTCCCAGAGTGCTGGGATTACAGGGGTGAGCCACGGCACCTGGCCACATTTTAAACTTTTAGACAGGATTGTTTTAGCTATCCTTTTTGTTATTTAATTCTAATTTTATTGCACTTTATTTAGAGAAACATAGCCTGTAAGATTTCAATTCTTTGGAAGTTGAGACGTTCTTTGTGGCTGAATACACAGTTGATTTATCCTTGAATGTTACGTGTGCATTCTACACTCATTCGAGTTTAGTAATCAGGTTAGGCATGGCCTTCTAGACTTCTAAGGTTTTTGACCTATCACTCTCTGAGAGTTAAAACCTATCACTAAAATTGCTGTAGCCACAGTATTTCTCCACAGTTCTGGGTTGTTGCTTCATGTATTTGGTGACTATACTGTTCAGTGTTTTCTATGTTTCAATTCATACATCTTTGATTTCTTGTTGCTATTAACAGTGAAAAAAACGTCCTTCTTTACCCTTTGTTTAGACCCTGAACTCTCGATACTAAACCGCAGCAGGCCTGCCTTCCATCTGCTAGCTCAGTCGCCCCACTCTGGGTTGTATGCATGGTTTCTTTTCTTTTCAAATTTCTTATTTTCCCTCTTGTTAAAGATGACATGTGTAACAATGACAAAACACATTTGTGCCAAATAAAGCCTGATTCTAATGACATATTTCCTTAAATTAAAAAAAACAAACAACAAACCTAACTTATGCGTCAGTGCCTTACCAGTGATTCCTGACAGCTTTCTGAGTTCCAGCTCTGTTACTTCACCGTGAAAAAGTACAAGAAGCAAAGATGCAAAAATTAGCTTGCTGTTTCCTCAGTTTCGTAATAGCTGAGAGTGCCCCTGTCATGTTACATCAGGACGAGTCTTAACAGAACGGAGTGCTTTGGGAAGGCCACTGGTCAGACACTGGCATCTAAAGTAGCTGTAGCTACCAAGAAAAGAAATAGTGAAGGGGAAGGGAAAAAAATGTGCTTTGACCAACTAAAAATAAGTAGAAGGATAGATGAGGGTGGGGGGATGTTCAGTTGAATATATGTGTGAACAAATTAGATAACGGAATATAAAAATCAAAATGCTAAATTTTATTTAAAAAGGAAACAAATGATCAGTTAAGAGAGAGATAATGTTGTTACAGAGAAGACAAAAGTGAATCTCAGTAGAGTGAGTGGAGAAACAAAGCAAAAGTCCAGCGGCGTCCACCGCAGAGGAGGGGTCACCATGTACACCTAAGAGGACCAGAAAGCCTGAGAAATGTGGCTTGATATATTAACAAATGACATATGGAAAATGAAAGAGCGAGAACAAAAGGAGTAACAATACCAGTGATCTGGGCCCAATTTCCAGGCAGGCAGACTGGAAGGTGCCGTCCATGAGTGGCACTTTGAAATGGAAGTGAAAACTCCATCTTGCAAGATAAAAGAGATTAGGATGAGGAGATGTTTTCTGATTCCATATTTTTAGTTTTTAAAACACTTGTTTCTATTGCTTTGACATTTTTTAGCTTTCTGGTTGACCTGGAGGTTGTTTTTGTTCTGAACAAAGGGGATACAAAACTGTTTGCTCCCATTCATGGATTTAATTAGGCATGTTGCCCAATCTATAATAAATCACGGGTTTAGTTTTTCTTTGTTAAGGTAGTTGGAGGCCTTCAGGCATGAGTGACTTATTAAAATGTACTCTCCTCGTTGGGGATGAATTATCCTCCTGATATTGTCAGTCACTCGATAATTCTATATCCCAAAAGCTCTCCCTCCGTTGTTTTGTACTGCATAAAGATGACATTTTATTTTCAGATTTGTTCACAGACATGATTCACATCTTTCTATCTAGTGCATAAGGAAATCATTCTAGATTCAGCAATAGTGCCAGTTTGACTAAAAAAAAATTATTTTCCATATCCACAAAAATGTTAATCAGATTCTTGTCTGAACATGTGTAAGAACTGGTTTTCATTGTCACTGCTCTTGATGTCAGATTACTAAAATAATTTATGTTTTGTTGTGGGAACATGGGTGTACGCAAAACCTCCCAAATCACATGACTACTTCTCAGCCTGCACTTCTTCATAACACACAGAAATTATTTGTGTTTTGTGGTAACAAATGAATGGCAGGAACAGCAGATTTTCAATGTGGCCTTCCTTTATTTGATTAAACATATTCTCTATTTATTCTTAAAAAAACTAATTTCAGTTAAATGGCAATAAACCATGATAATTTAGAAAACATGTTGAAACTGAGAGTGAAGAGAAATGTTCTCTACGTAAACCACACTGTAAACCATAAAACTTATTTTTGTCAACTGCTTCTCATGACGGTGACTGGGAATTTGACATTTCTACTACAGTAGGCAAAAAAACATGCAAAATACACTCTCCCACCCACCACATCACATCTCTATTTATATTTCCAAACTAAAAGCACTACAGCCCCCAAAAGTGCTGAGCATACTGTGGACAGTTAGCTAAGAGCTGTAGGTTGACTCTGGCCTCTCCTTCAACAAGTCTCTCTGCGTGTCAAGGCCACTGCTGGCAGCCAATGGCCCTAAGCCATGCTAAAGGGATCAAGCTTGGCTCAGGGAGAGAAAATTGTTGCTCTTCAATTTGAAAGGTGGTAAGCTTTTCAATGAACTGTAGTTAATATGAGAAAAAAAGAAAAAACATCCTTTGACAGATTATGACACCCAACTGAAGTTTCCGTGTGATAGCATTCAATACCACTTTGAAATCCATCAGCAGCAATTACATATAAAAATGAATGCTGTAAAGATTTGAAGTTATTTACAAATTAGAAAAGGACTTTTTATTATATTATAGTAAACATGAATGTGACAGAAACACGGCTGTTTCTCTAATCTTATCTGAGTTATATACCTCCCATGCAGGTGACTGGATCCCAGAAGTTTTGTAATAAAAAACTCCTCTCCACTTAAAAATCCCAAGACCTCAATCTAATTTGGTTCTTTTCCTTGAAGAAGGGGTATTTAGTTTGGGATGTAACGTTTTAAAACGATAACACAAACCTCCTGGGCGAATACCACAATAAATGTCTCAAAAACCACTCAGTTAATCCCAGGGTATAATCTGGCTGTTTTGAATTACTGCAGGGAATATTATGGGCCTTAAGGACACTGTCCTGCATAAAGCCAAAGAAAGCTAGAAAGAGAGGCCAAAAAGATGAGCTCAGAGCCAGCTGAAGTGACAACAAACATGTGGTTGTTTACTAGGATTGGAGAGGTTTAGTCTGCAGATGTTTGTGGTCTCTAGAAGGTTCCAGAGGAATGAGTTGTTGTGAAGATTTGCAGAGTTTGATGAGAGCAAGATTATTCTTGGAGATGGTGGGCCCCTGGACAGAGAGGCCCAATGGTATAGACAGACTTTATAGATTTCTGTGGTCAGATCATACTCTACTGGTTCCACAATGTACATCAACAAATTAATATTGTACGGATGTCATTTCAAAGTCTCCCAAAGACGAGAGTCATTATTGAAGCCATTAGAGCACAGATGGTTCAAACTATATGCAGATATTCATACTTGCATTTTTGCATTATAGCTGCTTTTTTTTTTTTCTGTTCAACTGTAATGAATTGTCTCATAATCTATTCCATCTTCTTGCCATTAGCAGGCTTTGAATGTTCACAAATAGGAGCAAAGAACTCATTTTCCAGAGCTTTAATCACACAAAGAGGGAATGCCTAATTCTCTAAATGAAATGGTCTGTGATCACTGAAGCAGAGATTTAATATATCACGGCAAATTAGGTAGATTTTAATAAATTACTTATCTCCCTGAATACTTTACATATGCTTAAGAAGGAACATAGCCTGTTTGCAAACAGTGAAAACCCACAGCCTATAAAAATCCTTTGAAGAAAATGACAAATAAAAAAGTAAATTAAAAAATGAAATGCATTATATCCTAGACCTCTAGAGACAATTCCTTTGCAGCATTGATTCACAGCTCCATTAAAAATATCAATTAAATCCTTCAGTGAGATTGGGTAAAAGCTAGAAAATTAACTTTCTGAGCTGCTTTTTGAGGATCTGGTTATCCAGATACACCCTAGCACTGTATTGACTTGATGTAAATTTAAAAAATGATAAAAAGATACTCCTTTCAGGTCTAAGCATATTAGAATTTGAGTCATATTTTAAGAAATTTCTTTATATGTCAGAAGCTAAGTTTTTAGAGTATAAATGTCACATCTATCCATGTATATTTGTTAACTATGTATGTATGTATCTATCCCTTTATATACATCCAACCCTGGATTGTATATCATCATTGCAAATACATATGAACAGAAAGAACTGCAATTTTTAAGAAAGAAAAATAAAAAACTTGCAGTAACTTAATAAGTTGGGGCTAAGTCTCATCCTTTATATTTAATTGATAGAAACTGCATGCATCAAAGAAAATGCATACTGGGCTTTAATGTGCATAAAACGGATATTAGCATTTTAAAGAGGAAGATTAACACATTAATCCAAATAATTTTCATATATTGCTTCTAATAAAATCTTCACAGTGTAAAACTCTTAATGAGGCTAATCATAGGCATTCCATTTAGTGGGACGATTAGGAATAACATAAAAGTATTTCTTTTTCATAGGTTTTCTAAGATTTATGCTTTTGCTTATTAAAAATAAAAATGGGAGTTGCATTTCAGTTCTTCCTAAGAAAATGTTGAAAATGCAAATAGACTTTCTCATGCTATCATGTAGGTATAAATTATTGAAGAGGTATTGCCCATTATGGAGAACTTAAGTCCTGAGGGGTGGCAGTCATGGGAAGGAGGGAATAGAAAAATAAACAAATGAAAAAGTATACAAAACTCAAAACACTTCAAACCCAGGTCTCCCCCTTCCCATGAATTATAGATTATATAGACCAGAGTAATTACACAAATATCATCGGGTCTTTCATGTGAGCGTTTACTCAGGAGCAGGAGAGCGCTCGCAGCAGCTCCCGTCACGCCTCCCAGTCGTCTCTGTACTGCTCGTAGACAGACTGCAGGGCATGGAGAGCTTCCACAGTTATCCTGAGCTGGCCAATACCTTCACCATCTGCTCGCGCATCAAAAACTAAGGGGGAAAAAAGCAAGAAAGTGTCAATATCATTCAACAGACTTTTCTTCAGTTAGGCTCGCAGACAGAAATAGTAGTTGAAAAGATGAAAATCGTTCTACAAAAGTTCAAAGTTCACTGGTATCTTAGAATCTAAAACACAAACCTTGCTGTGTGTACTGCATGTATACTTTCAGACTGCTTGTGAAGCTGAAACTACTCATCTCATCCTGAAGTTTACCTGCAGAAAGGCTACAGGAAAATGATTCTCACACATCATCGGAATTTCTAAAGTAGTAAGAAAATGTCTAAAAGAGATTTAGGACAATAAAGTAGTAGTAATAACAAATTTCAGAATGGCAAACCATTGGAAAGGTGTTTTATGATCACAATTTGGATTAGTTATTTATCTTTCCCAATAAATAAAAGAATTATATGGAGTAAGGAAAATATTCTCGTTAAAGCCGGTTTTACGTGGAACTAGGAAAAGCTACAATGGCAGACCTAGGAACTTTAAGGTCTGCAGATTTGGGTGTACCTGGGTTTTTCTTGGAAGAAAGGCTACTCTTTAGTAGTGTCACAAAGGTAGTCAATTTAATGGAAGCCCCAGTGGGCCCTCCCAGCTCAGTGCCGGGCCAGACGGGTGCCAGTCGACGTCTGAGACCCTGGGCCTTTGTGGACTATGATACCGGCTAGTGACTCAAGACCAGAATCAAGGACTTTCTAAGTTTGACAGCACATCAGAGGTTTTTATAGTTTTCTATGGTTTTCCTTCAACTTTAACGTGTATGTGTGTGTTTGATGCCATGAAAATTTGTAAAAAAGCCTGAAAACAAAACTTGCTACACAAAGACTCAGGGGAAGAAATGAGCAGCAGGGAAACGGAAGTGGCTTAAGTTGTCCCTAGCTCATTCCCCTGAGTTTTTACCTGTGCTCTGGGACTTTGCACTTCTAGGCAAGATATACAAGACATCACTAAAATCCTTAGTTAACCATGTCTAATTTGTTTGCTTTTCCCCAAAATGTCACAATAGCTGTCCCCATCAGATCATTGTGGTCATCTGTAGTCTCACAGAAGATGGATTGTTAAACAGAACACATCAGAAAAAAGATTTCCTAGAATAGACTTCTAATTTGGTTATCTGGTCTAGATGGTTAACAGTTTGGTTTGATCCTGATGAGCACTGATACATTTTCGAGGATAAGCAGCTTGATGTATGAACCATGGCTGAAACATGGCGAAAGCAGAATGAGGCACTTAAGAGGTGCTCAGTTGTTTTTTGAAAGCATGCAGGGATGAGTAAACAAGCCACATCCCTTTTCCAGAGATGGCTCTGCTAACTTAAGCAATGAATGAGACAGAATCAGCCTCATTTCTCCATTTATCATAGAAGGCCTAGGACATCCATGATGATGATTTTAAAAAGCCGGACTCATCAAATATAATGACTTCAGCATATTTTACATATATTATATAAGATAGGGGATAGAAATTAAGCACGGTGGGGAATCACACAGTGAGGTAAAAATTCAGGAAAGCATGTTAGGTAGGAGCATCTTATTCTTCTTGGAATCCTTGTGGGAAATAAGTGACAAAGTTACTTGCTCTGACTTTAACACTGAATTAAAGAGAAGCCTTAAGAAAGATTATCATGATCACTCAGAATAACCTGCTTAAGATTAAGTGCCTTTGCTGAAATGAAGCTTCCATAAATATTGACATAACATGATTAAGGTTAAGCGTCTTAGTTGAAATGAGGCTTCTATCAACAACATTAAAAAATTCAGCGGCCAAATTTTTTCACACAGCCATTCAATCCTAAAAAATGAATAATTCCTTATGAAGCTCAATTAATTACTTTAAAATATCTGCTGATTCAAAGGAAGACAGAGGGGTGGGTAGGGTATGGATGTAAGGATGGGCTTCCAGCTTCAACGGGCGTCAGCTTGAGTTGCAAAGGGGCCAACTAATGTATGACTCAATGTCCTTGCAGCCAGAAAAAAGGTTTTAATAAAGAGTTTGGCTTTCACAACTGCTGGTTATACAAATTAAGCAACACTTTCACCCATACCATCGATATTTTGCTCAATGATGTCTCTCCCTTCCTGAAACACGTCGGCGAGGTCAACATGGGCAACACCAATGTCCTCACACTCCAGATCCTGCTCATCCTCTGGAGGGTCACTGACCACGGTGAAGCGGATACTGAGAAGGGGAACGAACAGAGAGAATCGCCACCCAGTGAGAGGAAATTACCATGACACAAAACTCCCCAATGGATTATTATCACTAAGTCTGAAATCTTGACGTTTCCAATTATTGCAAAAAAAAAAAAAAAAAAAAAAAAGAAAGTTACATGAGCTTAGATAAGTTATTATGTATTAGAATTATTATAGCATGCTTAGCCTTCAAAAGAACATTAATCCACTTTCTAAGCACTGATTAACATTTATTTCTAGAATCTGAGAAAATTACTAGGCAAAGAGAAGGACCAGATGTTCACCCTATTACACATTATCTGATCATATTTTGACACCTCTACTTTTAAGGCAAAAAGGACAAAATGAATAAAGACCATGGAGGATAAATGGTCAACATTTTCTAGACAAATGCACAACTATGGATTTGCTACTAACTTCTACAAAATGCAGAGATCACGCTGCCTGGGTAACATTCTGAATCTTGTTAGATAAATGTTGTAGCTCTGCCCAACAGCTATATCAAATATTTGTATTACTTCAGCAATCTTTCAACTTACAATCATAGCATCCAAGTTTTATTTTACTTTTAGACACATAATTGTAGGGTTCTGATGGAACTGATTTGAATTAGTGGCTTGTGCTGAGGCCAAACATACTTGGATTGACCAAATGACAGGAATTTACAGTTAAGTACTCTTTTGATATGTCTTGGCAGCATCTCTTAAACCATGGATGCTTGTAAATTTTACCATTTTAAACTTTTCAAAATGTATCCACCCCAAATCAGAAACAAAACAAGAAACATAAAAATTTAAGACTCTGAGAAATCATGCCTTGAAACATACAAATAAAAGCCTTTCCAAATGCTTATAGGCAAACACAATAGTATTTTTAACTAACTTCCAGAAAGCAACTATTCAATATTTTATTCCTTTATAAAGTCTCTGCTTTTAGCTAGCAACAAATTTTAATTAGAAATGAGAAATTCTTCATAGCTTCCAGAGCTATTTAGAAATAAAAATAAATTAGAAATTCTTTAAATCAAAGTATCAATGACGGATATTATACCAAGACTCCTTACACTTAGAGGGATTAGGATGCAGTGGTTCAGGGCATCCATTCTGACTCCAAATTCCTGCTTTCCTACTTACTGGCTGTGTGACTTTGGACAAATTCTTTAACCTGTCTCATCTCAGTTTCCTTATCTGTGGAAGAGGGATAATTCTATGTATCTCACAGGGCTCTTGTGAGGAGAGGATCAAATGAGAGGATACGAGCCAATAATGCCTGAAGCATAGGAAGCACTGCGTAACTGCTCTTTTATTTTTAATAGTGGTAGAGCTGTTTACAATTCTATTTTTTTTTGAGACAGGGTCCTACACTGTCACCACTCAGTCTGGAGTGTAGTGGCACAGTCATAACTCACTGCAACCTCCAAATTCTTGGCTCAAGTGATCCTCCAATGCAGCATCTCGACTATCTAGGGCTATAAGCACACGCCATCATGTCTGGCTAACTTGTCTTTTAAACTTTTTTTTTCTTTTTTTAGAGATGAAGTTTCTCTACATTGTGGCTGGTATTGAACTCAGGGCCTCAAGTATACTTCCCACTTCAGCCTTCCAAAGTGCTGGGATTATAGGTATAAACCACCATACCTGGCACTTCTACATTTCAAAAGGGAGAGAAAAAGCTGACGAGGGAGAAGCTTATTTCAATTGAAAACTTGGATTCTCAAATTATACATTTATCATTGAATTTATAAATAAAATAAAGGATGATGAAAGACATTTTCCTAAAATGACTTAGGAAAGAGGAGGAATTAATAGTGATATATAGGTTGGGGTGGCTCATGCCTATAATCCTAGCACTCTGGGAGGCTGAGGCGGGTGGATTCTTTGAGCTCAGGAGTTTGAGACCTGCCTGAGCAAGAGCCAGACATTGTCTCTAATGAAAACAGAAAAACTAGCTGGGCATTGTGGTGGGTGCCTGTCATCTCAGCTACTCAGGCAGCTGAGGCAAGAGAATAGCTTGAACCCAGGAGTATGAGGTTGCTGTGAGCTATGATGCCACAGCACTTTACCCAGGGCTACAGAGTGAGACTCTGTCTCAAAACGAAACAAAAAACAAAACAGAAAACTAGAAAGTAAAGCTGAAAGGGAGGAAAAACTAAAAAAAAAGAATTTGGTTTTAGCCAAACTACACATATAAACACACCCAAGTCTTACAGCTTACCTTTAACCTTGTCAAAATAAAGAGGTGAAATCTTTTTTTTTTTTTTTTTGAGACAGAGCCTCAAGCTGTCACCCTGGATAGAGTGCTGTGACATCACAGCTCACAGCAACCTCCAACTCCTGGGCTCAAGCGAGTCTCTTGCCTCTGCCTCCTAAGTAGCTGGGACTACAGGCGCCCGCCACAACGCCCAGCCATTTTTTGGTTGCAGCTATCATTGTTTGGTAGGCCCAGGCTGGATTCAAACCCGCCAGCTCAGGTGTACGTGGCTGGCGCCTTAGCCCGTTGAGCCACGGGCGCCGAGCCAAGAGGTGAAATCTTATTCCATGTCTTAAAGAGGCTCCCAGTCTAGCTTGTGGCCTAGATAAACACATGGGGCAGGTGCCATGAACACAGGTGCCCTGTAGGCTTCAGGTGCCCTGAAATGCTATGTAGGCTTCGCCCGCCTCCTGTCTCCCTTCTCTCTCCAGCGGGAACGGCCTTGCTAACCTCTCCTGTCTGTCCTAGAATGCCTCATCCCTGGAATTCCCTATGCTTGGAATCATCTTCTCTGGGCTCTGTGATGTGACTGGGTTCTCTCATCCTTCATGAACCAATAGCTTAAAGGTCACCTTCCCAGATGTGCCTCCACTGTTATTTTCTATTTTGGTATTTAATTTGTTTAATTTTTACTCAGTACTTATTGCAAAAGGTATTTTGTTATTATATATATATCTATCTTTCCCAAGTGGTGAATCTGTTCACTAGAACACTGCTAAAGAGAACAAAAATGAAACTAAAAAAGAACCTTAAGTCAGTGTCTAACTATAACTTGAAATAAATATATATATATATTTTTTGGAGATAGAGTCTCACTATGTCGCCCTTGGTAGAGTGTCGTGGCATCACAGCTCACAGCGACCTCCAACTCTTGGGCTTAAGTGATTCTCTTGCCTCAGGCTCCCGAGCAGCTGGGACTACAGGTGCCCACGACAATGCCCAGCTTTTTTGTTGTTGTTATTGTTGCAGTTGTTATTTTTGTTTTGCTAGCCCGGGCTGGGTTTGAACCCACCAGCCTCAGTGTATGTGACTGGAGCCATAACCACTGTGCTATGGGCACCAAGCTGAAATAAATAATTTTTAAAGATCCATTTCAATGTGTTACCTCCCTCATAAAGTGACACGAGTATATATGCAAATACTGTGTGGGGTGGCATGCAAAGGCACTATACACAATTCGTTATACAATGTCTATAATTTTAGACATGTCAGGGAAGAATAGTCAAACTTTTTTAACTGTGGCTTTGTAAGTTATCACTAACATTCAACAGGGCTGCTGGCTGAGAAAATAAATTATCATAAACTAGGCACTACTTTAAGTAATGTGAAGTAATGTCACCTCTGAATATTTGAAAAAGGTGACAACATTCACTGGAATAAAAATTGGTTTTTGGCTATGGAAAATGTGGATGGAAACTTCCTTTTTCTCCTGGAAAAATGACATTACTAAAGGAGAACCGTTGGTGGTGCCGTCCTCTCCAGGCTGGGCTGGGAGCACAGTGGTATCAGTCACCGGTGTGAGCCTCTGAGCCAGTCACTATGCAATATCTCACTTAGTTTTCTCAAAAATGACAGGAGAATTTGTGTTTCTGGGAGGTGTTTGGAGATTTTTAGAGAAACTGATGGGAGAAACTAAGTCATTCCAGTTACCATGGACTTGACTTTTCATTTCCTTTTTCAAAACTATTCTGGTACAAATAAGTGGGTCCTCTGAGGAAAGGCAGGTGTAACATGAAAGCAGAATTTGCCTTTTAATATGTACACTTTTTTTGAGACAAAGTCTTATTCTAAGCTCGGCGCCTGTGGCTCAAGTGGCTAAGGCACCAGCCACTACACCTGAGCTGGCGGGTTCGAATCCAGCTTGGGCCACCAAATATCAACGATAGCTGCAACCAAAAAATAGCTGGGCGTTGTGGCGGGCGCCTATAGTTCCAGCTACTTGGGAGGCGGAGGCAGGAGAAATGCTTGAGTCTAGGAGTTGGAGGTTACTGTGAGCTGTGATGTCACAGCATTCTACCCAGGGTGACAGCTTGAGGCTCTGTCTCAAAGAAAAACAAAAACAAACCAACCCCCCCCCCCAAAAAACTCCTCGGCTGAAACAATCCTTCTGTCTCAGCCTCCTGAGTAGCTAGGATTATAATACAGATGTATGCCACCACATTTGGCTAATTTTTGTAGAGGTCAGGGACTCCCTATGTTACCCAGGGTGGTCTCTAACTCTTGGCCTCAAGCAATCCTCCCCTGTT
>CAUYON010205552.1:0-12245 GCA_963573935.1 Arctocebus calabarensis | reverse complement strand
ACAATGGTGGCTGCAACCAAAAAATGGCCGGGCATTGTAGCGGGCGCCTGCAGTTCCAGCTACTTAGGAGGCGGAGGCAGGAGACCCGCTTGAGCCCAGGAATTGGAGGTTGCTGTGAGCTGTGAGGCCACAGCACTCTGTCCAGGGTGACGGCTTGAGGTTCTGTCTCAAAAAAAAAACACCTATGATGCATCTTAGAAGGGTACAGGTGAAACTTAACTAAATGAAGAATATAAATGTCTTCATATAGTGATTAAAAGGCCATGAAGGCTATGTTAAATAGTTCAATGAAAATATTTCAGGCTCGGCGCCTGTGGCTCAGCGGGCTAAGGCGCCAGCCACGTACACCTGAGCTGGCGGGTTCGAATCCAGCCCGGCCTGCCAAACAACAATGACGGCTGCAACCAAAAAAAAATGGCCGGGCGTTGTGGCGGGCGCCTGTGGTCCCAGCTACTTGGGAGGCAGAGGCAAGAGACTCACTTGAGCCCAGGAATTGGAGGTTGCTGTGAGCTGTGATGCCACAGCATTCTATCCAGGGTGACAGCTTGAGGCTCTGTCACAAAAAAAAAAAAAAAAAGAAAATATTTCAGATTGTATATGAAGTCAGCACATTGTGCCCCATGATTGCACCAATGTACACAATTATGATTTAATAAAAATAAAAATTAAAAAAAAAGAACTCTGTTTTTCTAATTTTGTATTCCTATTATTTGGCACAATCCTAACACAAAGAAGGTATTCAGAATCAATAAACATCAATAATCCAATTAAATACTAGTAGGTATATGAATCTAAATAAAAGGATTTAAAAATCATTATATAGATTAAAATGCTGAGTAAAATATAGAAAATATTTCCTTAAACATTTAGGAATAGAATGAGATTCACTACATTTAGAATCCTTTAGTTTTATTATTTGTTTCTTAAAATCATCATTACAAAAAGGTTGTAAAGCTATATAGAAGATGAATTAAAATGTTAACTGGTCATTCAAATGTTTCCTTGGTATTTTATTAATTCTAATTCTAACCTTTTAAAATTCTTTTTCTAATTGTTTCAGCATCACAAACATGGAGTAATTTTAAACTCCAGATCTGTTATGTAATGATCAGGCCATATTTTAGTCAGAAAAAATTTATTGCATGGCTTAGAGTTGGTGTATTCTATTTTGTTAGTTTGTTTATTTTTAGAAATATTAACATTTTCTAGAAAAATGTGGAAAAGAAAACATTATAGAATCTTTAGAATGTACCTGAATATTACAATAAACATAAATAAATAGATAAGAAAGAACCTATAGTCACAGATGGATCATTTTGTGTTCACTTGTGCCACCTACCAATTTAAGAAATAACAGGCGGCAGCAACAAGTTGCTAAAATGACCAGATAATCATAGGTTCATCGTCAGGAACTTGGCATCTTTAATTCCAAATCAGCAATCTTGTACACCCTTAAGAGCAGGAATTTATGGGGTGGTGCCTATGGGTCAAGGAGTAGGGAACTGGCCTCATATACCAAGGGTGGTGGGTTCAAGCCCAGCCCCAGCCAAAAACTGCAACCACAACAAAAAAAAAGACTAATTTGGTCTTTACAAATTATATGAATGTATTTAATTCATAATCACACATATCCTGAAAATGTGTATATCTATTCTGTATCAAAAAAAATTTTTTTAAGAAAAATAATAAAACAAAGACTTCAAGCTCACTGAAAAGATCAACTAGAATGTGTTTATAAAAGTAAATTATTGAATCATAATAACTTGTGATAATAATCTAGAGGTTTAATAAGTCTTGGAGTTCCATAACTTTTACAAGATGTAGTGGTTCTCAAACTATTATCTGCTCCAATGTACTTAAGAAACACCACTCTTTTCTGTCAGTAATAACGATCCATTACAGAAGGCACTGGAAAGTAAGGTCCTTCCCAAATAGACTTTTGTTAAAACCTCCCTTTACTTGGGAATTATGAGATAGGCTTATATTTTTACTTTTACTTAAGCTACAGTAAATCTTTTACTTGCATTCAATTGTTTCATTAGAAATAGCCTTCCTCTTTGATCCATTATCCTACTTTAAAGAAATTAGGAATCAATTCAAACCTTAAAGAATTTTCCTAGAGCCAAATAATCTAAACCATCAGAGCAGTTGAAAACAACACATTGCTTGGCTACAGCTTTTGCCAAATCCTTGGTAGTTTCAGTCTTCCCTGTACCAGCTGGACCCTCAGGTGCTCCTCCAAGGTGCAAATGAAGTGCTCCAAATAAGGTTCTGAAATCCATTAAACAGATCATCTTTATTGACATGTTAGTTTTCTCACATACTAAGAAGAGGAAAAATTTACACTGAGAATAAAATTTGCCATAATAATTTCTTCCTTCCCACTAACCAAAGTAAGATCTTGCAGTCCATTACTTCGTTTGCTATTATATTTTAATTATAAGCTGTAGCTACAACAAATTCGAAACAAACTCACTTCTGAAATTCAATGATGACTTCTGGCCAATATAGAGAATAGAGTTCAACTGACTCTGAACCACCTGATTTCCCTGCTGTAAGCATATAGAACTGTTAATTAAAATAATAATAATAATAATTTTAAAAATATGTGACCATTTTTGAAAGAATGAAAGAAATTACCAATGCAGAAGAGATGCAAAGATGGAGAAGAATTGGACAATAAAAGATTGTTTTGAGATCTGTATGTAAACACGAACATATTTATGCTCATATAGAAACAGAGAAGAACCCTTAGAACTAAGCAACGTAGGGGAGCTGGGATGGATTCACCTATGTAAATTCCAGAAACCTTGAAAGGCAGTCTTATCTCTGAAATGGAGATAGAATTACTTCAGCAATTTACTGGAGAAAAAAATTAAAAGTCAATTAGGGAAGATGCAAGGAAACTTACCCTTCACAGAAAGATTCATGAAAATCCTACATCATTTATGGGGAAAAGAGAGGTCCAAATTTCCATTACCAATGGGCACATTAACCAATTTGAGAAATTAAGGTTAAAATGTTATCTCAGACAAGAGAAAACTCTAGAGCCCTCCTCAGATGTAAATATAAAACTCCCCCTGGACACCTCTGACAAATGATAACAAGCAATACTGCATAGGGAAATAACCCCTACCAAAATAAGCTCAAGGGAGAGCAATCAGAGTTTGGAGTCATACTGGCTGTAGCAAAAATAAATGAACAAAGGTTTTGGAGTGTTACTACATACATGCTATCTGTCCTCTTTTGTATCCTGATGTTCCACTAAAAGAGATTTTAAATAAAAGGCAACAGACCCTAGAAAATTGTAAGAGGGAAAAAAAGAAGGCAATTTTATAAAAGAGACGGCTTAAAATTCTAGCAATTAAAAATATAATCATTGGACTTCTAAAAGCTCAATCAACATATTAAATAGCAGAATCGACAAAAGAGAATTAGGAATTAGGCACTGAAAAATCATACAGAGAAATACAGAGATAAAGCAAAAGAAAACTTGAGAGGCACAGAGGAAGGATGGAAGAAAATGGGGGAAAGCAAAATTTAAGCAGCAATGAATCAGAATTTTCCAGAATTGAAGGAGAGGAATTGGAAAATGCCCCAGTAGAATAAATAATCCACATCTAGACTGTTACAGTGAACAATAAAGAGAAAAATCCTCAAAATTATAGTAGAGATAAGCAAATTACCTACAAAGGAATAAAAATTAGAATAACAAACTTATGTAGCAATAGTAATGGATGGTCAGAAGAATATAAAGGGTTGGGGAAACATTATAGTTCATCTATAGTTCTATATCTAGTCAATCTATCATTTAATAATTGAGTAAAGACAAAAAGGAGGCATTTTTATAAAAGCCTTATAGAGCTACTTACACAGCCTTACTGAAACATCACACCTACTATGGAGAAAATTAAACAAGAAGTAAGACAAAATAAAAATAAATGATGAGCAAAGAAAATGAAAAAAATGTTTTAGTAAACCTATATAAATATTAACAGGAAACATATGTAAAGCTATATTAAATAAGGCTCTTTCTGTCTCAGAATTTTTACTAAAGCATCAGGCTGAGAACAATAAATATTAGATCATATCTTATGGATAGTGAAATTGGACTTGCACATCACTTGTCATCAGGGAATAAATACATAATAAAAAGTGGATAGGAAGATTGTAAATCAGAGGCCAGGTATGAGGATTTCTTTGATTTCTTTGGGAAGAGTTGGTAGTGTGTAGTGTGTTTTATTTTTCTCTGTATGATGGCTGAAAGAGCAGCAATATTCCTGTCCCAAGCTAAAGCTAACTGAGGGACCGTCAGAGAACTACCCAGAAAGCCTGGCACACCATTTGCACCCTGAAGTTTGTAGAACATGGGAACTGAGGGCTGATTCACAGCCTAAAATGTATCAAGTCAAGAGGATGCTTAGAGCATCTTCTGATGTCAGAGCACTGTCAGGGAGAGAGTGTTGTTCTTGGGATGACTGGAAATGCTTAGGTTAGGGCCACAGTGGGGTGGAGAGGTTTGTTGAAGCCTGTCTGATCCTAGAGTTCACAGTGAGTCTCCCCTGGGAGCATAGGAAGCCACATTTGCCATGGGCTCAATTTTGCTGACTCTTCAGCTAGGATTACCAGGGTGGCCATGCACTCTTAAACAGGTGAACAATTAAGTTTCATGGCTCAAAGTCCTAAAAGGACATTAAAGGAACTTTAAGCCTTATTATTTAAAAAGTAAACTTATAATTCTAATTTTTCTCTAGGAAGCAATGTAATGTAAAACTGTCCTTCAGTTTATGGGTATCCAATACATGTTATCAAATGCCTACTTCATGCCAGAAAATGTGCTGGTGCTAGAGGTAGAGGAAAAAATAGGGCACTATCTTTGTCTATGAAAAGAATACAATAAAGAATATGAAATATATAAAATGTAATTTCAATGCATTATCACGACTGCTGAGACAGAAGAAGGTATCAGGTATTATGGTAATCACTGGGCAGAAATTCTAAATGTAGGTAGGAATGTCAGAGAAGACCACATAGAAGAAGGGAGGTCCTGAAGGATTAAGTAGGAATTAAGTCATATTTACTGGGCAACAAAAAGAAGAAGAATTTCCCAGGAATATGAGACAGTGTGAGCAAAGGTAAAGAGTGAGGGAGTGAGAAAAGACTTTGGCGTTACTGGAAGGTAGTGCAATGGACACATCATGTTGGTTCTCAGATGCTACTTTAGAACGTAACAAGTGGGAGTATTGTAAGTAGCTAGTAGGGTGGTACTATTGGAGCCAACCAGAGAAAACAGCACTGGGTGGAATCCTTCTATCCTTCCTCTCATGTTGGCTATGCCGGCCATTTGAAGGGAACTACGCCAGAATTTCCAAATTCTCTCTATCCTGAGGAGGTCAAATCCTGCCATTAATGGAACTCTGTTTAAATAATAGGCAGGATCACTGCGTGGCTTTCATTCCCCATATGCAGCTGGTGAGTTGGATCCACTCTTCTTTCTCTTAAATGCAGCTACACCCACATAGAAAGCATGCTTAGCTGTAGAGAGAAGGAAAGAATTAGTCACCTTAGGGCTAGGCGACATTCTTCAGGCTAGATTGTGGTCGAGAGCTTTGAATTGAGGATCAGATCCTTGCTCAGCTATTCACAAATTGATACTTTATTTTCCATTACTTTAGCTCTTTGGGTGCTCTGGAGGGAAGAAAGATCTAGACTCCAAATCCCTAACACATTTCTAAAATAAAATCAGATCTTTGACAAAGAAGCAAGGGCAATTCTATGGAGAAAGGACAATCTTTTGAACAAACAGCACTGAAACAATTGGATGTCTATGTGCAAAAAAATGCACCTAGACACAAAAATTAATTCAAAGTAGATCATATATGTAAGCGTAAAACACAAACTATACAACTTCTAGACAACAACATGGAAGAAAATCTAGGTGACTTGGTTTGATGATGACTTTTTAGATATAATACCAAAAAGCATAATCTATGAACGTAAAATTGAAAACTGGACTTCATGAAGATAAAAAAACTTCTCTATTTCTTGTAGAGAATGAAAACATAAGCTACAGACTAGGAGAAAATATTTTCAAAAATATATCAGGCTTCATGCAATGGCTCATGCTTATAATCCTAGCACTTTGGGGAGCTAAGGCTGGATGATCACTTGAGACCAGGAGTCTGAGACCAGACTGGGCAACCCAGCAAGACCTAATAAATCAGATAAAGAACTTTTGTCCAAAATATAAAAAGAACTCTTCAAATTCAACAATACGAAAATGAATAAAACGTGAAAAAAATCTGACAAACCCCTCACCAAAGAAGACATTCACATGAAAATGAGCATTTGGAAAGATGGTCAACATCATATATCATTAGGAAATTACAAAATAAAGCAAAATGAGATACCATCTATCTACCAGAATGGCTAAAATCCAATATACTGACAACATCAAACGCTGGCAAGATGTGGAGCAACAGAAACACTCATTAATTGCTGGTGGGAATGCAAATGTACTTCCAAGCACAGCCACTTCAGGAGACAGTTTGGCAGTTTTTCAGAAAGATTAACAGAGGCTCAACACATGATCTAGCAATTATGCTCCTGGGTATTTATCTAAATGAGTTGAAAACTTATGCCCACACAAAAACCTGCACACAAATATCTGTGGCAGCTGTATTCACAATCACCAATAGTTGGAAGCAATCAATGATACCTCCATACAACTCAGTATTATTTGGTGATAAAAAAAAATGAGCTATCAAGCTATAAAAAGACATGGAGGAACCTCAAATGCACACTGGTAAGTGAAAGAAGATAGTCTCTATGATTCCAAGTACTATATGACATTCTCAAATATGACCATATATTTTACAGAGAGAGAGAAAGAGGGAGAGGGAGAAAGATAAAAAAGATCACAGAAGTTCATGGAGAAGGGAGGCAGGATGACTGTGAGAAGTACAGGCATATTTTGGGCAGTGAAACTATTCTGTATGATATGTTAATGGTAAATACCTGACACCGGGCATTTGTCAAAACCCATAAGACTATATAACATGGTGGATTCTGATATAATTGTTAACGTTAGTTAACAAGAATGTATCACTATTGGTATATCCATTGTAACACATGTACCACGCCAATGTGAGATGTCAATAATAGAGTAAATGGTGGGGGGTGGTTTGAGAAGTCCCTGCAATTTATGCATAACTTTTCTGTAAATCTAAAACTGCTCTTTAAAGTATCTATCTTTTTCAAAAAAGGAAGAAAAGAAAAAGTAAAATAAATTTTAAAAATAAACGTACTTCAATTAAATTAGTGGGACTTAAGTGAGTGTGTCTAGATGGGAAGAACTGAGAAAGAGTCAAGGACAAAGCGAGGTATTTGTAAAGATGACTGGGGTGATGGCTAGGGACTGCCATATTCTGAGATGGGAATAGAGGAAGTTATGCTAAGTTAGGAAGTAAATGATAAATTTGCTTTTGGAAGAAAGGTGAATGTAAATACCTATGAGATATCTAATGGAGATATCCTGTAGGCATGTGTATAGCAAAAGCTTATAAGAGAAACCTGGGCTAGAGGTGGCTGTGATGGGCTTCAGGAAGTCGAGTGGCAGAGAACATTCAGGAAAACACAAGGCATGAGAAAAATCACCACATTAAAACTGAACTCTAGAAAAGTCAGTATTCCTAGGAAAGGGACAAGATTGCTCAAATGATACAAAAGGAAGTCGGAGAGTTTCAGGAGTCACCGTGTCAAAAACAACAGTGATGCTTGATGATACTTAGATCACTAGAGCTGAATGGAAGAAGCCAGCAGAGAAAGAAAATGAAGATAAAGCTGAAGGGAAAATTAAGGATGTAGGAAAAAATAACACAGGATAAATTTACAGTATAAAAGATAATTTGATATTAATATTTTAAAGAAATCAGTGGTATAGGTGAGAGTGAAGGTTATTTCCAATAGGTCCTTAAACAAAAATATTTACCTGTAACATCTATCAGTGAGTGGAGTAATAACTAGCCTAGGAGAGTTACCCAGATATTCATACCCATACCGCAAGCCAGCATTGATCATCTTTGTCTCCAAATGATTTTCCTATGATAAATCAGATAAAAAGTTAAACAGCAAAATTTTAAATTTTTAAATATTTTTATAAATATTTTTATAAAAAAATATTTTTTTAAATAACATAAATCTCAAGCTGTTTAATAATTAAAAATCATAATGTAGACAATCTCTTTAAAGCTCACTTTTCAGACATCATTTGATTCAGCAGAATTCAGTATCTACTTTCGATGAGTAAGCAATGGAAGATACTGGTTTCAGTTATTCCCATAGAACATTTTAGGGTTTATCCCTTATCGTGTCTAAATTTTTAATCATTCCCTTTTTCCTACATAATGGATATTATCACCATTTTACAGATGAAGAAACTGATGCTTAATGAGAATGAGTAACCTGTCCAAGGTTAGCCATTTGGCAAGGGGAGGACCCACATTGGAAATGGTGATTCCCCTAGCTGAGCTCCTAACTATTAACTGCACTGCCCCTCAAACTATTTCCCAGGATGCTGGTTCCTGTCTGCTGGTTCCTCTCCTCCCGCCCCATACTCTCAAGACTTCCACAAAATGCTGAGATGAAAACTTCTAAGTCTGTGTCTCAGTCATCAGCGGTCTCTACCCACATGTGACAGCCCCAGTCTGGTCCACTGTACTAACAGCCCCCAACCCTCTTGCCTTCTCTGTCATTCTCACCATCATTATCCACCTGGAGGCCTTGATAAAAACCTTCCTTCCAGATTATGCTCCTGGTTTCTCCCATTGATCTAGAGAAAACGTTAATGACTAAATCAAACTAAAAGAGTTTGATTTGTACATTCTTTAGATGCATTTGGAATCTAAAAACACAATTTTAAACTTACTAGCCCCAGCATTTTGCAGATTCAGCAACTATAATGACTCATTTAAATTGAGTAATTTTCAATAACTATTCATGGTTTTTGTGATCTCTCTGTATGTATATATTTTTGTATATAATTATACATTTGCATGTATATATCAATACAGATGATGTAGCTATAGCTATTAGCTGCTTAATCTGCAATGTGGAGAAATGCTTGTTTGTTTATAGTCAGCCATCAGCAAAAGGACCCTACATTAATGTTACTATTTCCTATGTAAGCAAGCAAGCATAAATTAAAATACAGCGAGTAAGAATTGCTGTGCAATAACATTTAGTGATAACACTTACTTGCCAATAGTACCTAAGCTGACTCAACCATTCGAAGTCAGAGTCATCACTAATTTTTTTCTGCACAAGTATTGAAAGGACATCTCTGGCATGAACATCCAGTACCACAAGCGCTCCCAGAGTGACACGATTCTGTTTGGACAACTTGCCACGCACCAAAGTAACAATATCATCAATTTGTCTGTTACATTTTTCCAAGTATTGCTCAAGAGCCTGAAAGAAAAGAAAATAAGATATGATTTCCTAGTGTTATCAGAATCATTATAAACAAAAATACTTTAAACAAGCAGGTCTACAGACAATCTCTGTATTTTAATCATGATTTTCTACATGACATAATTTTACGATAACCAGTTGGATTTTTTTACTACAAAGATGATAGGTGAACAAGCTCAATCTGGCCAGATATAGCAGATAGATGTGATTTATGTCTACCCATCGTTCTTTCCTTTTCTTTTTCTATCTCTTATCTCTTCTCCATGGCTCTGTTGGAGCTGTCAAGCATGTTGCCCGGTCACCATGGCAACATTAAGGAGAGGATGTGGGACTCAACCAGAACTAATCATCATTCTTCCCTGGGACTGCTGTACAGACTGAGAGAATAAGGGCCTGGCACTAGGCGTGGTGGGCTGTGGAAATGCCAGTCTGAAACTACCACAAGCTTCCATCCTCTCTGAGAGTAAAGCCTGTCAGGATCCAGTAGGGATGTGAGAGAAACAAATGCAAGAGAGACTGCAACAGCAGCAAAGCCCTGAGATCCCGACTCTGACGACTCTTCCTTTCCTTCTCTGCGTCCTTCTAGTACTCTTGTGCAAGCTTTCAGGATGAGGTTTGCGCCACTTGAAATATAAAGAATACTAATAAATAAAACATTGAACGTTTTTGTTTATAATGAATGATGCCAGTTTTAAGGAAGGCTTGCTTTGGAATCTTTTCTAGTAGATAGATCTAATGAGTAAATTACAACAGAGAAGAGAGTTTGTGACTAAAATGAAATTACAATCGATGAAAACCACTGTGCTTCAGGGAAGTCCATACGCTCCAGCAGACTGATGTGGCCGCTTTTTCCTCTCTAAAAATAATTATCAAATGTTGTACACTGAGTAGTTTCACTCTTTTATGACCATTGCCAAGTGGTGGCAATGAAACTAAAAACAACAATTTCCAAGAATGAGAAAAAGTATAAAAGATAGAGCTGGGAACTGCAAGTTGCTTCTCGGGGGGGTACTTTTGTTCTTTGAAATATTTGATCTTTTTAAATTACTACTTTTAATGAAGCCCCCTTTCCCAGGTTTAGTGTTTAAATATTGTTTAATTTCTATCTTTACATGTTTAATTTCCTATTAATTTGCTCCATAAATACTGATAAATGAACTTTTCTGTCTCACTCATGTTTAATCACATGAAATGGCAAGGAGGGAGATCCCAGTAGGCTACATATTCCCCAGTAGCCCACCTGGGTGCTGGAGAAATCTCTGTGCCAGGAGATAGGTGAGTTGTAGCTTAAAAGGCAAAAATATAAAATGGACTCTCTGAACTCACTGAGGGAAAAAGAAAAATGAACACTGGGAGAGATGGCCAAGGACGCAGAGGTAATGACAGAGTCTTACCGCTCTTAGGGAAACTTCATGCCCCTGTGTTGTGGTTTTCATGAAAAAAAGACCTTTTCCTGAAAACCCTGGGCTGCTTCTTCTCTTTTCTTATTTCTTCCTGCAGAGAAGTGACCTGAAGGTAAGCTGGTGTCAATTAAGCATGTGTCACCCAGCCCCTTCCTCTTTGAGATCTGCCTTTCTACAAAGAACATGTGTTCATCTCAAACCCTTGTGCAACAATACCTTAGAGTCAAAAACATAGCAAATTTTACATCAAAAAATCTCCATTGCTAGGTTTTAGTTGACCCATCAATCAACTTACAATTGACTTGCTTGAATTCCTATCTCAAAGATAGGACTGTTGCATTGAATATAATTCTGATTTTTAACTAATAACAATCCAATTAATAATATTAAATTCAAATCTAAAATCATATTAGAATGTTTAAATATTTAAATCTAAGCAACATTCAAAATATTAGTAGTTATTAAAAATAGTCAAAATAAATCAGCTAATGCCTTATCTATATTGGGCAGTTTTACTCAAAGCATTAAGCAAGATTATATTATTTTATTTCCACCTCAATCTTTCTAAATTTCTTAGTTCTATTATGCTCTAGTTTTTAAAGGCATAAAAATGTACATAATAAGATTTTTGAGGCTCAAATGCTCTTGACTTTTATATACTGTGAATAAACAGATGGTTTAAACATAATTTTAAAGTAGTTATTTGTACAAATTTTTCCTACGTATTTGTTATATGCAATTTTTATTTAAAAATATACAATTTGGCTTGCAGCATAATGAAGATTTCTTTGAGTGAATTGTCATTATTTTGTTTTTCAGGGAAGTGTATTCTGATCATAGTAACTGGTGAAAAATGCTGAAACACTAGGGGTAATAAAAGCTTACCTCTTGCCCCTTTGGAATAGCTGTTTGTACTTCTAGTGTCCAAAAAATTTGAGATACACAAAGAACAGTTTGTCCAGGCCAATCCCGTACCCAGTGGATTCGTTCATATTTTCTATAGGCAGAAATCGCTTCTCCAATTACCTAATTGATAAATAAAATGCTGAAGATTAACAGTTTCTTGAATAAGCTAAACATGCATTTAGTGAAGGGCTAAAATCTTAAACTGGATTAATTTATACTGCTCTACTTTTTATGACATTCTTTTTTTTTTATTAAATCATAGCTGTGTACATTAGTACAATCAAGTGGTACACTGTGCTGGTTTCATATACAATCTGAAATATTTTCTTTTTTTTTTTTTTTTTTTTTTATAATTTTATTGAATCATAATTCTGTACATTGGTGCAATCATAGGGCATGATTCATATACATTCAGAAATGTTTTCATCGTACTGTTACAGATAGCCTTCATGGCATTTTCTTGAT
>CAUYON010205550.1:0-11523 GCA_963573935.1 Arctocebus calabarensis | reverse complement strand
ACTGAATAAGTGCTTCTGACCTGATGCTGCTCTACCTTTGCCTATTACTGATTATACTAATTAGATTTGTGTTTTCCAGAAATGTCATCAAGCCACACGCAATAAAGATGGTTCCAGTCCATGAACCCCTGTATCACTCTCCCTCTGGAGAAACCCTAACTGCCCCCTTCTATCATCACCCGATTCAGCAGGAAACAGTTAGATCGAGTCTTCACCCCTTTCCCTAACAGCAGTTAGGGTTTCTACTCGGAGAGGGAGAATTGATGCGGGACATTTGGCGCCCTGGCTAGCTCAGTGGAGCTGGCGGACCTGCCGTCTCCTCCTTGGCGGTGTTGGTGCTGCAGCAGCCAGCTGAAGAACCAGTGGGCTCGATGACTGGGAAAGAGGGGGACCTCCAACCTACACCAGAGGCTCCAATAGCCAAAAAGGCCAGATAACTGCCAAGGAGATACCTGTGCCTTGGTGTCTCCTTTACTTTGCACTTGGGACTAAATGTAGAACCCCCATTTCCTATGCCTAGGTCAGTTTCATATGAATTTCCTGGGCCTCAATTCCATGAATGGACTGTGCAATTGATGCATCACTGATGCATTCATTCACTTTGCCCCGGAGGGGACTGTGTTTGTTCATTGATACATCCATTCACCTTGCAAAAATAAATAAATAAATAAAAACTTCTTATACAAAAAAAGAAAAAAGTAAAGACTATGTCAGTACACAAAGTTGTCTAGCAGGGAAAATAACATAATGCACATCATCCTTTCACTAAAGTGGCACAGAACAATGAGAGGGAGTTTTCAGATCAATAGATTCATATGAATCAAAAGTTGCAAAGGACTCTGGCTAAGCACTGTAAAACAGTAGCTTATAGCATTGACCTAAAAAAGAAATATTATCCAAATTTTAATGCAGCACTTTTCATAAGAAGTGTTGCTTTCACAGCTATCCTGGAATAACATCAAATTTTATTATAATTCCTTATAAATTTGTATAAAATATGATCTATTGCTTGTTTCAGTTACCTCTTTTCCATCATTCTAAGTCTTTTTTAACTTGTGGTATTAAATTCCAAAGAACTGCAAGAAAAAAAAAAATCCTCAGGCCAGATATCTGCTGAATATAAGAATCTCATCTTACCTTAAAGGATAAACATACACTCAGGGTGAAGGGATGGACATCTGTAATCCAGGTAAACGGAAATAAGAAGAAAGCAGGGCGTCAATTTTATTGGCAGATCCACTAAGCTTCAAAGCAACAAAAGTAAGAAAATACAAGGATGGTCCCTTCATATTTGTTAAGGGAAACACTCAACATGATGAGATGTCAATTATTAACATTTATGTGCCCAAGCAGAATGCTCCTCTATTTATAAGGGAGACCCTAACAGACGTGAACAATTTAATATCTTCCAGCACCGTAATATTGGAGATTTTAACATCCCTTTGGCAATGTTGGATAAATCCTCCAATAAGAAACTAAGCAAAGAAATTTTGGATGTAAACTTCAGCATACAACAATTGAATTTAACAGACATCTAAAGGACATTTCATCCTAGCAAAACTGAATACACATTCTTCTCAACATCCTCCAAAATTGATCACATCATAAGTCACAAGTCCAACCTCAGCAAATTTAAAAGTATAGATATTATTCCTTGTACTTTCTTGGATCATCATGTAATAAAAGGTGAACTCGCCAACAATAGGTATCTGCATACTCCTACAAAGACATGGAAACTACATAACCTCATGCTGAATGATAGCTGAGTCATAGATGAGATTAAGAAGGAAACTGCTAAATTTTTGGAACAAACCAATAATGAAGACACTGATTATCAGAACCACTGGGATTCTGCAAAGGCAGTTGTAAGAGGGAAATTTATAGCATTGCAAGCCTTCCTCAAGAGAATGGAAAGAGAGGAAGTCAATAACTTAATGGGACATCTAAAGCAACTGGAAAAGGAAGAACATTCCAACCCCAACCCAGCAGAAGAAAAGAAATAACTAAAATTAGAGCAGAATTAAATGAAATCAAAAACAAAGAATTATTCTAAAGATCAATGAATCAAAAAGTTGATTTTTTGAAAAATTCAACAAAATTGATAAACCTTTGGCCAACCTAACCAAAAATATAAAATTAAAATCCATACTATCATCAATCAGAAATGACAAAGGAGAAATAACAGACACCTCAGAAATTAAAAAAATTCTTAATAAACACTACAAAAAACTTTATTCCCAGAAATACAAAAACTGAAAGAAACTGACCAATACTTGGAAGCATGCCAACTTCCTGGACTTAATCAGAAAGAATTGCAAATGCTGAATAGACCTATATCAAGTACTGAAATAAAATCAACTATAGGAAATCTCCAAAAAAAAAAAAAAAAAAAAAAAGAAGAAGAGTCCAGGACCAGATGACTTCATACCATAATTCTACCAAACCTTTAAAGAGGAACTAGTACCTGTATTACTTAACCTTTTCCAAAACATCTAAAAAGAAGGAATACTTCCTAACACATTCTATGAAGCAAATATCACCCTGATCCCCAAAGCAGGAAAAGACCCAACAAGAAAACTATAGACCAATATCTTTAATGAACATAGATGCAAAAATATTCAATAAGATCCTAGCAAACAGAATCCAGCAATACATCAAACGAATTATACAACATGACCAACTGGGTTTTATCCCAGGTTCTCAAGGTTGGTTCAATATATATAAATCTATAAATATAATACATCACATAAATAAATTAAAAAACAAAGAACATATTATTCTCTCAATAGATGCATAAAAAGCTTTTGACATTATCCAGCACCCTTTCATGATCAGAACACTTAAGAAAATAGGTATAGAAGGGTCTTTTCTTAAACGGATACAGGCCATCTAAAGCAAACCCACAGCCAATATCATATTTAATGAAGTAAAATTGAAAACATTTCCACTCAGATCAGGAACCAGGCAAGGTTACCCATTGTCTCCACTGCTTTTTAACATTATAAGGGAAGTCTCAGCAGTCGCAATCAGGCAAGAGAAGGCGATTAAGGGTATACAAACAGGGTCAGAGGAGATCAAACTTTCAGTCTTTTTAGATGAAATGATTTTTATAACTGCAAAACCCCAGGAACTCAACCACAAAACTTATAAAAGTGATTAAGGAATGTAGTAATGTCTCAGGATAAAAAATCAATACTGACAAATCAGTAGCTTTTATATATACCAATGATAGTCAAGCCGAAAAAGTAGTCAAGGACTCTATTCCCTTTACAGTTGTGGCAAAGAAGATAAAATATTTGGGGATTTACCTTAACAAAGGATGTGAACGCTCTCTATAAAGAGAATTATGAAACTCTGAGAAAAGAAATAGCTGAAGATGTTAACAAATGGAAAAACATACCATGCTCATGGTTAGGAATAATCAACATTGTTAAAATGTCCATATTACCCAAAGCAATTTACAAATTTAAGGCAATCTCTATCAAAGCACCACTATCATACTTTAAAGATCTGGAAAATATAGTACTTCGTTTTATATGGAACTAGAAAAAAACTCGAATAGCCAAGACATTACTCAGAAATAAAAACAAAGCAGGAGGAATCACACTATCAGACTGCAAACTATACGATAAACCTACAGTGATCAAAACAGCATGGCATTGGCACAAAAATAAAGAGGTAGATGTATGGAACAGAATTTAGAACCAAGAAATGAATCTAGACACTTATCGTCATTTGATCTTTGATAAGCCTATCAAAAATATAAATTGGGGGAAAGATTCCCTATGTAACAAATGGTGCTGAGAGAATTGGCTGGTGACTTGTAGAAGAGTGAAACTGGACCCACACCTTTCACCATTAACAAAAATTGACTCTCACTAGATAAAAGATTTAAACTTAAGATATGAAACTATAAAGATTCTTGGAGAGAGTGCGGGACAAACACTTGAAGAAATTGGCCTGGGAGAATACTTTATTAGGAGGACCCCAGGGGCAACTGAAGTAACACCAAAAATACATTACTGGGATCTGATCAAAATTAACAAGCTTCTGCACAGCCAAGAACACAGTAAGTAAAGCAAGCAGACGGCCCTCAGAATGGGAGAGGATATTTGCAGGTTATGCTTCTCACAAAGGTTTGATAACCAGAATCCACAGAGAACTTAAACTTAGTAATAAGAAAAGAACAAGTAATCCCATTTCATGTGGGCAAGGGACTTGAATGGAAGCTTCTCTGAAAAAGATAGGAGCATGGCCTACAGACAGATGAAAAAATGCTCATCATCTTTACTCATCAGAGAAATGCAAATCAAAACCACTTTGAGATATCATCTAACTCCAGTAAGAGTGGCTCATGTAACAAAATCCCAAAACTACAGATGTTGGCATAGATGTGGAGAAAAGGGAAGTCTTCTCCTTCACTGCTGGTGGGAGTGCAAGCTAATACGTCCCTTTTGGAAAGAAGTATGGAGAATACTCAAGGATCTAAAAGTAGACCTGACGTTTGATCCTGCAATTCCTCTACTAGGTGTATATCCAAAAGACCAAAAATCACTTTATGACAAAGATATTTGTACCAGATTGTTCATTGCAGCTCAATTCATAATTGCTAAGTCATGGAAGAAGCCCAAGTGCCCATCAACCCATGAATGGATTAATAAATTATAGTATATGTGTACCACTGAATATGATGCAGTCTTAAAAAAAAAGATAGAGACTTTATCTCTTTTACATTTACATGGATGGAGCTGGAACATATCCTACTTAGTAAAGTACCTTAAGAATGGAAGAAAAAATATCCAAAGTACTCAGTACTATTATAAAACCAATTTACAATCACTCACACTTTCATATGAAGACTAGATCACAATTACGGACCAAGATGAAGGAGGGAGGAGGAAGGAGGAGGGTCGAGGAGGGGGGAGGAAGGGGGAGGAGGTCAGATCGAGGGAGGGTGAACGGGGGGCATCGCACCTATGGTGTATAATGCAAGGGCACACATCAGATCTATTAGTATAGAGTATAAATGTCTTAACACAGTAATTAAATAAATGAGATGAGGTATATATTAACCAGTGTGATGTAAGCATTCCTAATTCTATATGAAATCAGTACATTACACCCCATAAATGCATTCATGTATACATGATCTATGTGTTTGTGGTTTAATTTTAAAAATAGAAAAAAAATCAGTAATCTCATGTTTCAGTTAAATTTACCAGCTTGAGTGCTCCTGTCAGTGACCTGGCCCTTACTTTAGGTATCAGGGATGCTGAGCATGCTTTGAAGCAAAGTGATAGAACGAGAACATTTGGGAGGTAGGAGGAGTCAATGACCCCAGAAACCTACTGTTAAGTCCTGCATCTCCACCCTGGACTCATCCCCAGGGCTGGAGTCAACAGCATCCGGATGGAGGTGAGTAAACAGGTGACTCAAAGGAAGAAGCAAAAAACGAACTGAGCAGATGTAACCGACAATAGTCTATAGTCAACGTGGCTCAGGGGACATCCACACCCAAAATAGATCGGGACTATTAGCCACAGTGCCTGCAAATCAAGTTGGCAAAGGTGACTTTCAATGAATTTTCTGTTTCTGCCTTGCCTCAAGGCCACATTCATGTTCTTGTTATCAGAACAAGAGTTGCCACGTGGTAGCCCACCTTTGTCAAGGCTGCAAATTTGAAGTTATTCTCTAAGGGAGCATATTCAGTGGCTGCAGAGACAAAAAGCAAGTAAATGTACTTTAAATGCTATTATTTTCAAAGGGTGAATCAATTTCCAAAATGAAATTACATGGAAAAGTCATTAAAAAGTCATGGTGGGGCCAAAGCATGTGTTCAGGTATATCATTTGTTCCCCAAATCAAGTTAAGTTCAAAACCAGTGATGTTTTATCTCAGTTTATAAGAAAAAGTTTAAGTATCAAAAATAAAGGGCAAATAATAGAAATTCTGTTATAACTTAGCATCAGGCTGTACAAATGAGTATCATCTGTATCAGATGAAGTATTTTATCTTCCCTTTCTTTGCAGTAATGATAAAACCTGGATTTTGTAAATATTTTACAGTTTTAAAGGAATGAGAGATTTAAATAAATGAAAAGATATTTCTTACCCCTCACTCCCAACTTTTCTCCCTACAGCTGAAGGTTAATGTCTCACGACAGTAAAGAGATGTCTGCTGCTTGTTGTAAATTAGAACATGTAATTGCCTTTGTAAATTTATGTTTCTGAAAAAAATAAACATTTCCAAGGGCTTTTTTTTTCCTACCAGCATAATTTCAAGGCTGCTTACATTCCAAACCCAAGCAAGAGATGAAAGAGAATTCCAGTACATTGTCCGTGGTGATCACGTATATTCCACTCGGCTTGGGAAATGCCACGTCTGGTAACAGACCGCTGTCATCCTGTCTCACGTCCTTGTGAACAAGAGGTACCTGATTTTTCTTCTTCAAACAGCAGGGTACTTGAGAGACTTCTCTTCAAGAAATCTTGAAGGTAAAAGCTATCCCCTGAAATGACCACCACATTAAGAGCAGAAGAAGATGAAGTACCAGACTGTGGCCTGACAATAGGTCACCATGGGCCTAGGACTTTCACAAAGATGATTTGGAAAAAGCTCCTGGCCATCCAGGAAAGGAGGAAGGCCGGCGGCCTTAGGGTCTCCGAAGCCTCATTTCAGGCTTCTCTTCCAGTGAGGCTTTGTCTGAGCCTCCTCTGCCTTCCAGCACATCTTCAGATTCATACACTGCAGTAAGGCAGTCCCCGAGTTACAAACAACCGATTTATGCACAACCTGCACTCACTCAGTTACAAACACCTAGCAGGTTTGTAACTTGTAATTACAAACAGTAATAGGTAAAAGTACCTGTTCCAACTTACACATAAATTCAAGAAGAAACCTACAAAATCTCTCGTTTGTAATCTGGAGGCTGCCTGTAGTGGTGATGCAACTTAGTAGCAACTATATGAGAAGCAATTTTCCAGGGAGAATTGATGTTTTTTTAAAAAACACTTTATGCAATGAGTTTAAGCTCTATCTAGAGAAAAACTTTTTTTGTAATTAAAAAGCCAGTAATCAGTTTTGAAGACTGGCTCCACTACAGAAACGTGCACACATCCCCGTGTCAGCAGACAGAGAAGACTTGGTACTAATTACAGAAACTGATCTGTGTCACATTCAAGTCAGACATTTTGAATGGGAGCATAGTAGTCTTCCCTCAATACCAGGCCTGGCAGTCCACTACATGTCGAAGTATCAGGCTAAAGCGGAGAGAAATATATTAGCCACCCCAGCTGGGGCCTGGCTGCAGGGTCCTTTCAGGTGCATGGACCCCATGCCTTCAATAGGGGCTGTGTCTTCCTTTTCCTACCCTTGACCTCCAGACACAATATGTTTTCCCACAGAATGTCATAGAGACCGACACAGACATAATGTGTTCTTAGTGTGGTCACTTTCATATCACTAAGGTTGCCAGTTTTATCAGAAAAAATTCAACAGACTTCTCCCTTTTTGTGGAGCAGAAATAGTCATTTAACCTCTCTGAATCTCACCTTTTTTATAAGGAAAATACTGAGCACTGCTTCTCTTCTACCTACTCAACTCAGCAGTGATGCAGATGAATTGAATCTGTGAAAGTGTGTTTGAAACTGTGTGCCCTTCCGCCAAAAACATGCAGGAATGAAACCATTAAACTGAGTTAAAATATCCTTGGGCTACTATAGGTGGAGTAAAATGAAACTGAGACAATTATCTGAAAGAGTGGATGAAAAAGTATAAATCTGACTATTCAAACTGATCTTTGCTTTAGTTACATAGACTAGCGTTTTGTGTTACTCAGATACACCGATCATTGTTTTTTTCTCCCTTTGCCCTCACTTGCGGAAAGGGAGTTGAAGCCAAAGATATTATTATTGTCATCATCGTTATTATGGGAGACACACCTGCCAGTCACAATTCAATAACTATCGAACATATGGCAATTGCTTTTCATGCTAAAAAATAACAGGCATATGTTTCCTAGTTAAATGGCACATCTGAAGCCTGAGTCACTGCAATCATTAGGTACAGATTTATATTTTCACGACTAAATGCCCACCATGCAACCTTTTCTTGATCTAATTCTGCTCCACAGAACTACTTTGCTGAACAAAGTGCTCTCCTAAATTGTTCTTACTCCGTCTTCAGCATTCTAAGTATTTACACAATTATGAACATCACCATGCATGGCTTTGACTTTAAACTGGACCCTAACATTGTTACAGAAGCATTTAGAAAATTTACAATCAGACTGTCTATTTTGAGATTGTATCACAAAGCAAACTCAGGAATGGCTTTGCTCTCACATGTTTGCAACCCTATATACCAAACCTCCCTCTCATCCAGTGTTCTTAGTATTACAAATAAATCTGGACAATTTCTGTTCTTATTCTATATCCTGCAAGGATGTTGCTAGCTGTGTCTTGCTCAGGTGAAGAATGCTGAAAGGCTAACTGGGTATTGTTTTCCCAGACACAGCCTAGCTCGGGGTGCTATTTCTAAGTACTGATCTGGGAAAGGAACTAAATAGGCCTCTTGTCCAAATCTAGACACATTTTGGGAAATGGCCAAGAGAAAAAAGTACAATGGAACTTCATTTGGATTTTCCAGGTTTCATCTAAATTTGAAGAACCAAGGTGATGATATGAAAGATCAGATTCAAAATAAGCATCTTCATTGGCTGAAAGACGGAACAAGAACCCAAAGAGGCTCAGCCAACCACAGGAATCATTTTGCTTTTGTAGTAGAAGGTACAATGGACTATCAAACCCACTTTTATCCAGTTCAGAGCTCACACTATGTCAGTATCTCTCACCTTGTCTAATTCTTTGCTGGTAACTATTGTATGCTTTGATAGTTTTATGCAAGTCATTTTTAATAAAGCTACTGTCTGTAAAAGCAACATAATTTTAGGTATCTTTATAGCTCTTCAGTTGCTAAATATCTGTATTGTTTTCTACATTAAGTATACTCTGCTTCCAGGGGACCAGAAGTTTGTAAAGGACCGTCAGGGGTGACAGGTAAAGTAATCACTTGTTATAGATCATGTGATGGAAATAACAGCTCACAAGGATGGCTGCACCCCAGATTTTGCTAGAAGATTATGATGAAAGTAGGAGCTATAAGATGAAATGTTAGTGTGACTTGTCTTTATCCATAGCATCACAGACTCATGGTACTTGGAACAGCAGAGAAAAACTTCATATATTTTCTCATATCTTTATTAACAGCCAACAGAGGCTTTCTCTGAACATTTTTTACAGTTTGCTTTTCAAGTAAAACAACATTAATAATAAGAAGTTGGTCTTTCAATATACTTCCATAGTTGACACATCTGATTATATCCAAAGAACAGAAAAGATATAATTCAAACAATTTTTTTAATTTTGAATATTTCAGGACACATTGCCTTTCACCAACCATGATGTCTTTCACATAATCTTTTTAAGAAATGGTATCCGATTTTTACCTGGACAGTCACCACAGAAAATGGAAAGACATTTTTTTCAAAGAAAAACTGAAATACTAAAAAAAAATAAAAATAAAAAAAGAAAAACTGAAATACTGAATTTTTATTTTATTATGAAGGCTACTCTCAAACCACCATTCTACATTTACTAAATTCACTTCAAAATTTAAGGAAAGAAAAAGCATCTTTTAATTAGCAGTATGAATTGAAGCTTTTAGCTTTTCCTTTATCCTCATTTGTCAACATAACCTGGGACAAAGCACTGAGCTTACTGACTCTGAGGACTTCAATCTCTGGCCTAACTCTCTGTGAAAACCACTAAATCCCACTCACGGGGAATGGATGGTTGAACTGAGTACATGATCCTAAAATAACTACAGTGCCCTGGAGCCAAGAGAGGAGAAACTCAGAGGAAGTGGTGTCCAGCAGCAAATAGTGTGAAAAATGAGAAGCATCAGCCCGATTTTATAAAGAGCGTTGTGTGATGGCCCTCGAGGGAGCCATTTCTGTTGGCAGAAGGGCAGATGTCAAGTCCCACGTGATCCATCTAGGGCAGTGCCTGTCCGCCAGTGTGCACACGAGTGTGCCATGAGACGATGGCACGTGTTTGACTGCACGAACATTTTTAAAGATTGTTCATTAAACTGTCCTCGAAAAAAGTGCAGCACAGAATAAATATTCTTTTTTTCCCTTTCTTTTGATCAACATCATTTAAGTGCACCGCAGAAGTTTAACTATAGGTTCAAATGTGTCCTGAGATAAAAATGGCTGAAAAACACTGATTCAGACAGTGGGTGATACAGGCGGGATGGCAAAGGGAGGGCGGACGCACCTTCAAAGTGGCCAATACTGGGAGGAAAACTGGTCCCAGGGCGGAGAGAGAGGTGGCCAGGGAGCTGATGGGCAGATATCGGTCCAGCAATGGGGAAGGAAACAGTGAACCCAGACCCCACCCAGAAGGCAGGTGAGAAGGGGCAGGAGCAAGCGGGTGGGGGGGAGGACCAGGCTGGGGGCAGCAATCAGCTTCGGGAGAAACTGAAGAAGTAAGACTAAAGAAGACACCTGGGAAAACGACCGTCACCTTGAGAGAGCAGAAATTTTGAGCCATTCTGTATTCAGATTTTTATTAGAAAGGTTATCTTGAGAAAATTTAGTGGCCATTTTAAATCCTTTTGTCTCTGTGTGAGTTGGACTTTGATAAAAAGTTCCTGGATGAGTTTACTTTTGCGCTGGAGGATTACGCTGGTCCTTATGGAGAACAGGTCTGAGAATATCCTGGAGAGCTGTTTTGGTTATAGCAAATTTCTTCAATATGTGGATGTCATTAAATTATTTAATTTCTCCATCATAAATGAAACTCAAACTCAAAGTCAATGTATCAGTTTGGCTGGATACAGGATCCTGGGTTGAAAGTTATTTTGTTTTAGGAGATTAAATGTCCATGACCATCCTCTTTCCCCTTGAAATGTTTGATCAGAGAGATCTTCAGTTATTTTAGTATTCTTCCCCTTGTAGGTTATTGATTACTTGCATCTTGTTGCTTTCACAATTTTCTCCTTCATATTTACGTTAGTGAACTTAATTATGATATGCCTGGGTGATGTCTTATTCAGGTTGAGTTGTGCTGGGGTCCTGAAACTGTCTGCTATCTTAATTTCAGAATCTCTAGGCATATCTGGAAAGTTCTCTTTCATAATCTCATGAATCAGAGACTCTGTGTTTTGTGAAGCCGCTTCATTGCTTGTGGTGATCCATATGAGGCGAATATCGGTTTTCTTCGAGTTATCCAAGAACTTTCTGAGAGAGTGATCTATTTTTGCCTTCCATTTCTCTTGATCTTTGGAGGTTTGAGAGCATTCAAAAGCTTTGTCTTCCATGTCACAAATCCTTTCTTCTGCTTTCTCCTTCTGTTACTGTGGGATTCTACTGAAATTCTCAGATCTTTAAGGGCTACAACTTCTTGTCTCAATGTGCCAAAATCTTTGGTCATTTTGTCTTTGAATTCATTGAATTCTTGA
>CAUYON010205548.1:0-15318 GCA_963573935.1 Arctocebus calabarensis | reverse complement strand
TCTCCATCTTTCTTTAAGGCTGCATAGTATTCCATGGTATACATGTACCACAATTTATTAATCCATTCGTGGGTCGATGGGCATTTGGGCTTCTTCCACGACTTAGCAATTATGAATTGGGCTGCAATAAACATTCGGGTCAAATTTCACTGATCTTGGATTCAACTCTTTCTTGGTTAAATGATCAAATAGCTTAACATTATCCATTCTCATATTTCTTCTGGAGTGTTAAATTTATCTTCCCCTGGATTTATTTGCTCTCTTCTTGGTCCTTTTCCCTCCTTGTAGCCAAGAATAATGGTCTTTTTGGATAAAGGATAGTAGCTTTATTAGCTGCCCAGCTAGTATTTGTGTTGGAATGCCTATTTCCTTGAGAACCGGCAGGCTTTGAGAAGGAAACTTCCATTTGTTGCTGCACAGAGTGGGACTGATGAAGTCCTGGGCTCCACGGGGCCAGTCTGGCTTGGTTCAATCACTGGAGCTCAGGGATGTTGATTCTGATGATGAGTCTGGCTTGTTAGAACCACTTTTTGTACTTCTTTCTCAGTGGGGGACATTTATTCAAGAATCACTGCTATGGCAGGCTGAGTGAATGGGGTCACCTTGGTATATATGAAACAGCAGCACACATCTATCAATCCTAGATCTGGGCATGTTCAAGCCTGCTGCTTGAGAAGGGACAGACTCATTCCCTTGGTTGAGGTTTATCTGATGCCTGATATCAATGGCACTTAAATCTCACTCCCCCACCTGGAGTTCCTGCTGATATCCAAGTCCTCTTTTGCACACTTCAAGTATGGTGGTTGCAGTTCCAGAAGGAAGAAAGGTTGAGTAGAGGTCAGGTCTATAAAAATATCAGGGGAAAGCTTGGGTAGGCTGAAGAATTGCTGTAAATTTTTACCAGCTTTGTCTATGTCCTGCTGTCTGGCAAAAATCACATTTCTCAAAACTAACTCTAAACCCATATAAAAAAAATAAAGCAAACCCATCTCTCTCCTTCAGGGTCACATTCTACATAACACTCTAGTTTGATTGTATCAGCCTTACCCATTGACAAAAAGAATTACAGAATGACTATTTTGGGGGATGGGTGGCTAATGTTTTCTTCAGCACTGTCACTTATAACAAAGAACTCCCGATGGACAGGGCATGAGAGTATTAAAAGTGGAGAAAAACCCAAACAAACCTTTTCCCCCTGTCTCACTGGGCTTTTCCCTATCTGCATACCTGTGCTCCAACGTCTAGCTGGTGTTTTGACTCAAGAAAGGCAGGGAGTTTTGAAGGTTTGGCTGCTGTTTCCATTTCCCAGCACTTCAGAGCCAAAAGGTTAATGTCCCAGTTCAATGTTTCTTATGTTTCCCTTGTTGTTGAACATTTCTCCATAGGCCACAGGAAAGCAGTGACTCGGCATCTCTTCCCCTTCGGCACTGACAGGCACTACCCCAGTGTTTAGAATGGCTCCTGGGTTGTACAGATTAGCAAGGACATTCTTGATAACGATCAGACACAAACATTTCAGCATCTGAGAAATGGTAGGTTTATTTCACGCTCATGCTAAGCATCCATTGTAGGGTGGCTGTGGGACTTTTTTTTTTTTAATTAAATCATAGCTGTGTACGTTAATATGGACTTGGCTGTGCACCCAGTTTATTCTTCCGTAGAGCTGCATATCCACTAGCCTCTTCTGCTTTCTGAGTTTTTGCAAGTGAACATTTTACCAGGTATTGTATCCTCATCTAATAGATAGCGTCATCCTTGTGGCTTCTGATGATGGCTTCCTTTCTGTCTACTGCCTGACCTTACATTTTAGTTTTCTTCTGGAGACCAGAATTTCACTTGTTGGTACCAATGTCTGAATCAGTCAGGAGAGGCTAAGTTATGCTGCATAAATAACAACCTCAAAGTCTCAGTAGGTTAAACAACACAGGGTTCTTTCTTACTCCTATTACATATACACTGTGGGTTTATGGATTCTACTTTGTGGCATCCTCACTCAGAGATCCAGGCTGATGAAACCACACAGATACTTTTAAAGTTGCCCATGTTGGTGTCTCAGTTACCCACTGCTGTATAATAATTGACCTTAAAACTTAGTGGCTTAAAAAGTCAACTGTTCATTTGCTCATTATTTTGCAACTTGAGTTGGACATCTCTGGGTACTTGTGCCCATCTTGGCTGGGGCCACTCACACAGCTCCAGTCAGTGGGGCTGGCGGGTGACGGGCTGGTGCTGAGTGGCCTTACTCATATGTCTGGGCTCAACAGAGGTCACTAGGACTCCAGGGATGGCTTGATCTCTCTGACCATCTGATCTCTTATCTTCAAGGAATCTGGTCTGGGCTTGTGAACATGGTAGTGTTGTTCCAAGAAAGAGTGAGAGGGAAAGTTTTGAGGCTTCTTAAGGACAAAGCAAGTCAGAGGACCTGCTCGATTTCAAAAAAATGGGAAATAGATGCCACTACTTGATGAGAGAAACCACAGAGAGTTTACAGCCATTTTTAATTCATCAGAGCAGTTTGAAAATGGGATTGTGGCAAATCATATACTTTCTCTTAATTTTTTTTTTTGCTTGGACATGACAATTGTCATTTCTACTCACATTTCATAACCAAAGCAAGTCACATGGCTATGTCTAACTTTAAAGAGTTTGGGGACAATGCACTCCTACTCTGTGCTAAGAAGGTAGACAACTGAAAGCATTTGGTAAATGGAAATAATGACGTGAATAGAAATTTTTCAATTGTTGAGCATAAAAACTTTCGTTATTTGGGATGGATGGGTTTTCCAAATTGGTTTCAATAGTGTGTGGCTCAGGTAGCAGAATTAATCAATCAGATTCAGATTTTTATGTTATATTTGCCATGTTTGCCAGACATCTATGGTGCTGTTTTGTATATGGCCCAAGCCTTTCCTAAGGTTTAATCAATTTGTAGATCTCATTGATTATAATAATCTTTGCTATGTCTGTTGTCAATTGTTGTTTTGAGTGTAGCATCAGGCTGTGGATACTGTTCTTGGGGGAGTCTCTTAATGTTTATTACTTATTGATAAATAGGTCATCTACATGTCGTTTTATTTCCTAAGTTCAAGGACAAAAATCCAATTGATGTATGCATAAAGATGATTGACTAGAAGTCATCATCTTTATGAACACATTGAAATTCCATGTGCCATTAATTTAAATTTATTATAGTAGTAACATTTTGACATGAACTTTGAAGAGACAGCAAAAATTTGGAACCCCTCTGGAGGCTGTACTCTTTCAGGCAGAGGTGGTCCCTGTTTATGAAATCAAAGTCTAGTTAGAGATGGCAGCAGGTCAGTGCAAGCTAGATAGTGTTCTTAACTATTTTCTTGACGAGATTAAATAAATCTCGTCAAGAAAATAGTTATATACAACTAGGTATATATAAAAGTTGTTTTTGTATGATTTCACACGTACGGCTTTAGATGGAGGGAGTTAGCCTCACAATCTGTTGAGAAGTCAGCTGGCAGAGTAACGCAGGGAAATCTGAAAGGCTAATGCAGATATGAATAGTGCGGTGGGTAAGAGCGAGGGCTTCGGAGCCTGGCGGATCTGGTTCAGGTCGTGGCTCTGCTATTTCCCAGCAGTGCGTCTCGGAGACAGCTAGTGGGTGCACCCAGGATGGCCACATTTCCATACCGCCCTCACAGCTTGGGGGTGGCCATGTGACTGAGTTCTGGTTACTAAAATGGGCAGCTGAGCAGGGAGTAGGGTGTGCCACCTTTGAGGCTGGGACAGAAACATATGTGTCCATGCGGGATCCTCACTCTCTGGCTGAGTAGGAGTGGCAGGGGTGAACTTGGAAGTGGGGCCAGAAGATGGAAGGAGGCTGGGTCCTCACATGACTTCATGTAGCAAAGCCAACTTCCCTCAGACTCCTGCCACTACTGCGTCAGGCTGGGATGTGAGCAAGAAACTTTTTTACCTTGTCAAATCGCTGAGATTTGAGGTTCATTTGTTATAGCAGCTAGCATTGCTCTCTTACCTTTGTGATACACGTGGTAGGCAAGATACACGGTCCTTAACAGCTTCACTTTCCTCCTCTATAAACTAATCCTCAATTCATGGGATCTCCCTAAGGATTAAAAGAGATGACGTTTATAAACGTTTGCCATAATGCTAGCACATAGCAAATGTGCACTAAAAGACAGGTCTCACTGTTATTATTAATAATAGGATTATAAATTAGAAAGTTAGAGTGTTTCCTTTTTGAAGTTGGAGCAAACTACTTTTCAAAAAAAGATTTATCCTAATGGACTATGAAATGAATTATGATAAATAGATCAGAAAGACTGAGTCATAATTAACAGTTTATTATGTACGTGGTTTGATATTTTAGGCTAAATAGAACAAAAATAGAAGAAAGCCTTATTTTATTTATTTCTGTCATGATGAGAAGTGGATCAAGTAGGACAGATCAGGTAAGGAATATGAAACTGGGAGCTCCTAGGTCACCCCACTAGTGGGCACCAGCATGTGTCTGGTAAGATATAGGGGTTGGTCCTTACCAAGGCTAGTGTATACGTGTGTGTAGGCACTGCTGAGGTGTGTCGCACCTCCTGAAACTTTGCAGGATTCATATGGATTAGATGCTACTGTTATCTCCATTTTACAGATGAGGAGACTGAGGCACAGAGCTTTTAAGTATGAATTTGTCCAAGGTCATTGCAGCTAGTAAGTGGCAGAGCCAGGATTTGTATTAAACAGCTTGACTACAGGGCCCACACTGTGTGCTATACACTGTCACGTACATATGCAGAGCAGGGGCTCTATAAAATACTTGTTCAGTAAATGAAATGCACCACTTGACATGTTTTCAGTGGCCTATATCACCCATGTGGTAACTGGAGCCTCCTCCTTGATAGCAATCAGATCCCTGACCCTGTTAAGGTATTAAAATATGGTGAAAGAGGGGTCAAAGAGCCATGTTGGACTTGGGAGATGCTCAAATTAACCCAGCATTCGAGCTGAGCATGCCCAGATGCTCAAATTAACCCAGCATTCTGCTGATGTGGTGCTTGCTTTGTGCAGCCTCTGCTGATGTGGTGCTTGCTTTCTGTCTCTAGGTATTTTGGCCTCTGCTTATATTGCAGGCAAGTCTAACAAGGTGTGAATTGGCAAATAAGCATACATGCCCATCTTCAGCTCTTTGAGAAGCTTTTGACCTGAGCAGCTGTGTGCTCTTCTGAGGCACTGACTGCCACTCTACATTTTCCAGCACTAGTCTCTGGTTGTGATGAAAAGAAATGTCACTTGAAAATGGAAGCACGATTTACACTTAATATTTCCCAAATCACTCTTTGAGGTTTATCTGCTTTCCCAGCAATTTTGTGATAGATATCACTGCTTATTTTGTGTTACAAGCTCCCTACAATTGGTGATTTTTTTTTTTTACAAGAGATCATAAGGTGAGTGACACTATAGCTGCCACTATCTGTCTCCAAAGGTGTCGTGCACATATATCTATATATAGATCTATAAGAGGAGTGGAAATAGACCAAGTTGACCTATGATTCTCTTCTTCCTAAAATTTTCCCATGTCTGTGTCATAGCTCTGGTCTAAATCTTATTTGGCAAGTCACAGAATGTGCTAGTTTATCAAAGAGATTAAAAAATGGACTTTTTTTTTGCCTTCTGAATTTCAATGAAAGAAGAGTATTTGTCTTCACTATTGATCTATTCCATCCAGTAGTTCTTGTGATGATTACCACTTTTCTATATTTACAGAGAATCAGCACTTCATAAATGTCAAAAGGCACTTTGCTTTACATAAGTGTCAATGTTCTAAAATTTCACAAAGTTAGCAATTATGAGAATCACGTGTGGAAACTGGAAGGTAAACAATTACTGAGGGAAGTAATTTTTTTAAATAAAATTGGGAAACATAAATGTTCTTAATTATCTATTATTATTATCATTTTTTATTGTTGCGGATTCATTGACAGTACCAGAAACCAGGTTACACTGATTGCATTTGTTAGGTAAAGTCCCTATTACAATTGGGTCTTGCCCCCCAAAGGTGTCACACACTAAGACTATTTATTATCTATTATTTTGAGTGCTTGTCCTTGACCATCTGATCTGTATCACATGTCACCGTAATATGTAAACTTTCTGATCTCCTTTTCCACTTGGTTCTCTGCATCGAAGGTCCTCTCTCAGGGGGTTTGAATATCAAGTGGGCTATAAAAATCTCTTGCAGCGTGGGATGCTAGCATTAAGACAAAAAAAATATTACATTTCAATCATAGGAATCAGAAGGGGCCAACTCTCTGGGTCCTATGTAATTATCATATTGAGGTTAATAAAGAAACTTTTATATATTTGTATGACAAAATAAGTGAAGATTTCAGACAATTTTTAAAATTGAGGGAGGAGGATGTCTAATGCTTAGCAGCTATCCTGACTGAATTGACCAGCTCTTTCATGTCCTGTAGACATAATCTGTGCCTGCAGGTTTTTTTTTGGTCCCCAATACGGCTACTTTGAACAGTTGTCATAGCAACATTAGTTGTGGATAATATAACAGGGTGAGGAGGTGTCCTCCACTGGACTCCAGGCTTTGTTAGTTCACGCTGTTGTGTGCTGGAATGGTTTGCTCAGAGATAACATTTAAGTGCAGGGAAAAAATACTCTATGCTGGAGACTCTTAGGAAAGCTGTATCTTGTTCTCAAAATGGACAGGCCATGTAAACCTCTCTCACTCCCCTCTGGACCCCGTCTCCTTGACTAGTTAGTGGCATCCACGTTTGATCTCTTGGCACACAGATCACCATTCTCCACTGAAGCCTTCCTGATCATGTGCTTTCTGAATGATGCTAAGTTGGGGGTATAGTCTCTTCTGAAGAGCTTTAGACGGAATAGCAGGTTTTCAGTATTGTGTGGGAGCCTTGCACAGTTTTCTTTGTTCAGTCTGCTGGTAAAGTTTGAGATGTTCTGGGTATTTTTCAGCAGACTGCTGTCACCTACACACGGTTGTTATACATGTTATGGCTCTTGCATTTAATGACTGTGCTAAATGATGTTCGTCTCGTAGTTTAGAGGGACAGTTTGCAAAGCCCTGTGTATTTCAGGATACTGCAATGGAAGGATGAATTCCATCTGTCTTCCTGGCACAGGCTTTTGCTTCAAGTTTTCTCTGTTAAGGGTCCTGGGCTGTCACATTTATGTTGATTGACTTGTCACATCTTCTCGGCGGATGAAAAAATTTTTTGCTATCATTTTTTTTGTCCTTGTTTGATTTCAGTGGTTTGAGTTTTGGTATTTTTGAAAATCGTCAGGATGTCTTTCAGAGTTGCATTTCCCTTTGTCCATCTGCTTGAGTTCTTATTTGCTTCCATCTCTTTTATACTTTTTCTGGCCTCTGGCTTTGACCTTATAGGAACGTGACAGGCACCTAATACATTTTGATGGTGGTGACTTTCAAGACGGACAGAGAGACTGCGTGATTTGAATGAACATTATTTTAGTAGACCATCTTTATTTTTGAAGTCTTTCAAAGGGTCATGGCTTTGTGTCAGCAAGTAGACTAGAGCTGAACTTCCCCTGCTGGTAAACAGGCCATTCTGTGTTTGAATTGAAGAGATTTGCTGGGTACAGGGGGAGTGTGTGCAATGACACAATTTTATAAGCTGATCAGATAATTGAGAATACTCCTCTATTAGAGGGATATCTATTCTGTCGTGCGAAGCTAGCAAAAGAAGAGAACAGCAGTTCCTGTTCCGGAATAAGCCATTTCTATGTTTGGGCATTTCCATTAGATTTATTGCCATGATTATTTTAAATACTGTTATGTATGTAGGTTATGTGGAGTGAATAAAGAATGTATTTTGCCTTTCATTCCAATAACTCTGGTGATGGGTGGTCCCTGATTTTGATCAACTGTGGTAGTGCCGTGTGAGGGAGCAATGTGGTTTTAAATGAGAAGGCAGCCAAGATAAACTGCCCTGTCCTGCCTACTCACCTCCATCCTTTAAACACAGATTGACTCCGGGACATGAAAGGACTGCCAAGCAGTTAACCTGCACAACAGCAGTAGCACTGCTGCGGATGAACTGTCCTTTGAAGAAAGCATCTCAGGGCCTCCTTAATTACATCCCCGAGAACTTGCATATCTTAACAACCAGAACGGCCATGTTGCAGTGGCCACAAAGAAAAGGAATGAGAGGAATCAGACACCAGCAGATTAAATTACTCAGAGATTGTGGTTTTCAGAACTCTAACAAAAGGTGGAGAGGATATCTGAGCGCGATAGGGAGTAAATCACAAGGTGTCTTGATACGTTTTGTTTCAGATTCACCACTTTTCCCTCTAAACTTGCAAAGCCCCACGTAACTCAAGAATTGAATTTTTGTAATTGAAAAGATTCTGGGATAAAATGTTCACATTTCCACTTTCCCAATAGGGGAAAATGTCACATAGAAAGATTCCATTGACTTGTCTATAGTACTGGCTTGTCGTTCTAAATGGCAAAGTTTAAAGACATTAAATACCATTGTATCTCCAGTTATAGAGGTCCATAGTGATAGAACAAACAATGGTGTCTTGTTTTCTCCTTAAAAGGTGTTGGAGGAAAACTAAACAGCATAGATCATAGTAGGAAATATAGTGTCACTTGTACACAGTTGGGTTGGTGCTCAACAATTATTGGAATCAAAGAAGATATGGACTATGCTACCTGCTCCTATAATTCAGGACAATTCAATTCAGTTCAGTATGTTTCAGTTCAATCGAGCAATTTTTTACTACCCATTATTTGCAAGGCGCTGTGCTAGGGGCTGCAGAGAATAATGGGATACAATCTGTTGTTTTGGTTGTTTTTGCTGGTGGTGATAATTGCCAAATCAGACCAGTAAACAAATATAGTATCTACAAAACAGGCAATATTAGCTTCGCAAGAGAGCTACTTAAAAAGTACCGACAAAGGTCGTGACACAGATGTAGGAATATTATTCCCAGAGTTCAGATCATAGGAGCAGGCAAGCGGTAGTCATGGGTAGCCCCTATTCAGTTCAGCATAATGAAAGTCATATAAAATTGAGTGCATATTTGTAGCCCAGAATGAGAGCATGGCGGTTTTACTGCACCTTTCTCTTATAAAGGATGTTGCATGGTCTAGTGGGGGTAAGAACGGCTATTTTTCATCCAACCAATCTGTGCTCAAGATCCTGCTTGCACTAATTGTTAGCATTGTGAAAACTGGCAAAGCTCTCTGATTCTCACATCTTTTATCTCTAAAATAGAAATAATATTCCCATTAATACTAATTTGCAGGGTTGTTGTGAGGATTAAGAGATAATAAATATAATAGCCTTAGTATTGGATCTGGCACCTAGAAGACCCTCAATAAAAATCCCTTCCCTGGTTTTTTCCCTTCTCTGATGGGACAAGCTTACACAAGTTAACCTACTTGCCTGATGCTCTTGTCTTCACTATGTTGTGGAATAGGGTAGTAATCCGTCTCTGGGCTGTTCACTTTTTGGTAGCATGAGGAAACAAGAAAAGAAAATTAAGAATATTCAACCAATGCCACGTATGTTTCCCAAGTGAAGGAAACTTAAGTGCTGAGTGTATTATCTGTGCTTAGAAAACTAACATTGATATTCAGAGGATTATTTCAAGCCTTTTTTACATACATGATCTAAAATTCACCTCATTCACTGTCGAGTTATATTTGAAAAGTAGCCAGCATCTTATTATGAATGTTTGCCTGATAAATAATTAATGATATAGCTTAGATCTATTCTCATCGCCTTCAATATTTAGATTTTGTTGTTGTTGTTAAATTGAATACCACTTTATTCACAGACTGAAGGTGGAGGTGGATTGCATTTCTGAGCATTTGATTCCCCCCAGAGTTGGAGGTTCCTTTCAGGTGTTAAATTCATTGTGTTGTGTCATTTCTTCTCCTATGATGGCAGTTTCTAGTTTCTCTTTCTGTCTTGAAGTTTTTCTTGAAACATAAATTCTTCTTTATCTCCATATTTTTGTTTTTTGTTTCTTCCTACAATACTTATTGAGGATACCAGATTGTAAATCCCCTGAAGGGGGTCTTTATGTCTTAAATCTGTTTGCTCAATAAATATTTACTTACCTGCCAAAAGAATAAAAAACTCCAAAAAGTCTCTACTAAACAAAACTCCCCATTTGTAGCATTCAAATCTTCATTCTAGTCACTAAAGAATTACTCATCATAGAAGAACATTGTTTCTAATTCTCCTGATGAGTAAGAAAAACACAAAACACTATACCTGGAAAATTTACAAAAAAAAGATGTTTATTTATTGTAAATGGCATATATTAATTTGTAGAAGATATTATAAATATTACAGATTATTTAAGTGATAATATATAATTAATTATAATATATTCTTGTGTTAACATGAACAAATTTATTTTCTTCCCTTTCCCCCTTTTTTTCTATTCCTTATTTCTTTCTCACCTACTTTGTTTCATAGAAGGGGGACAATATATTGTTATGGTGACTGATTTTTCCAAGACTTACTGCATTGCTTACTCCAAATATATTTTCCTCCATGTTATTCTTTTGTTATTATTATATCTCTAATTTAAATGGAATCACAAACAAGTAGAAGATATATGGCAATCCTCCTCATTTTTCAGCCATCCTCCCTTTTTAGAGGCATGCTATAAGTTGATATACTTCATTATAGAACATATTTTTAGTGAGCACTTACTATTCATCAGGCTCTGGGCTAGCTGCTGAAAATACAGTGGTGAATAACAGAGACCTATGATGAGAATTTGTAGTTAGAAAGCAAAGATTTCCTACGTCCAATACAGTTCACATTCAGTCAGGGTGTTTGACAAAGTATATTCAGCATCTCATTTAGGAGAGTACGTATTAGGAGTTCTGCTGGTTAAACAGATCCCTTGCATAAGAGAAGACTCTCAGTAAAGAATCAGTATCAATATATAAAATATCAATGCCAAGAAAAAAATATCAACAACAAAGAGAAAACTTTGTTTCATGAAATTTTGGTATGAATGAGCAGATTTTTTTACTCATCTAAACTTAAAACATTTTCATTCAGAGCAGCTTTCCTCATTTGTTAGAAAACTGACCATACCGATTAGCAGTTCCTCCATACAACCCGGAGAGGCATGTTAAGAGCTGTACTGGACTCTGAGCAAGAGGTTGGGAAGTAAGAGTTGCCTCACAGGCATTTTTAAAAAAAGATAAAAATAACCTTTTTGATACTTAAATCATTTCGCTGCCAAGGGCATTTAATCAGGCCCATTGCCAAATGCTAATTAATGATACAAGTGGAGGATTTTATTTAAATTTGTTATACTAATATGTTGAAATATAAATAGAAACTGCCAGTTGAGAGGAACCTGTCAAAGGTTGGAATGTGTGAGATGAAGGAATAAACCCCAAACTTTAAAACAATGACAGGTTGTGTCACAGAAGGTAATTGACAGTTTAACAGAAACTTTATAAAGAGATAATGTAGTGGTAAAAATATTTTTGTGGGATTTTAGAAGACTCAATCCCCAGAAAATCATACAAAATAATGAGAATTATGAAACTGGATAAATTGCACTCAGTGGTGAGAGGTTGCCCCTACATGCGTGGTATCCAGCATCTTCTTCTCATTGAGAGACTTTACGTCTTCTCTTGGTTTTAGGTCTGAGTTTATTTTCCAACATTAACTGCTGGTGAGGCTATACTTTAGGTCTTGCTGATATACTAAGAAAGTTCTTTGTGGGATGAGGTATCACCTATGGCTAATGGCTAAGAAGATCAATTACATCCTCAGTAGAGTAATACTATACTGCTAAATTCAGATGTGTTGGGGATATTTGTGAAATGCACTTCCTGCTGGGAAGCTCAATGGTTTGGCTTTTTGTCACTCATGCTCTTCATGTGTCCCAGTAGCTTTGTTGTGGATTAAAATGACTGGATTGGCTAAAAGCAGAAGCTATACCTCAAGCTAAGAGGTGAGTGTGGGCCACATACTCTTCTGCTCTTACTGAATGTGAGCAAAAATGAGGTCTATTTTTCTTCTGTGTTAGTGAAAAGATTGGATCAGTAGACCTCTAACCTGTGGTCTGGCAACTAACGACTTCATTGAAGGATCTGATTAGTTCTGGTTAAAGAAATAGGTACCCTGGGTCAAGGAGCTGTTGATAAGGATTGGTGGTGGGATTCACTATGTGAGGTATAGACATAGTGAGTAGGGACCTGCTGGTGGTGGACGCATGACAACAGTGCATGATATGGGTATCACCTGCTCTATTCTGGTTGCTTTGAGATTTCCCAGCTTAGTTCCTTTGGGCTAACTTTCTCTTCTTAGAGGCAGGCCCCTCAAGTTCATTTGTCTCTTTATAGTCATCCATTACGTGCCAGCACAAATTCCATTTTCACTGGAAAGACCTTGGGGGCACTCCATCTGGAATTGGTGTCTCACTCTGCTGAAGAAAGTCATTGATTAAATCCATACGTTTCAAACAAATGGCACTTACATCCTCAGGTCATGTGATACTTGTGAGATACTATCTTGTTTGGTAATTGCTTGGACACCTATCTCTCAAACGAGGTTTCACAAGGGAAAACAAGGATGACAACTTTGCACTTCCTAAGTCTTTGCAGAGTCTCTAGCTTGGCAAAGATGCATGGTAAAAATTGGTTGATAAAACAATAAAGGAACATATTGGGTTGAACTCAAATGACCAGTGTCATCAATGAGCTGGTAGCCACAGTGTGTTGCCCCCTCTGTCAAGACAAGCTGTCCTGTCTTCTTTTCTTCTCTGTAGCTCTTTCTGTAATCCCAGAAAGGGACCTCTCTGCCTCTTGTTAAGTCAAACATTGACTTTTTAACCACACGCCCAAATGGTGTTGATATAAACATCTGGGTATGCTCAAGATACACACATTCAAATCTGCGCTACCAAATGACTACAAAATGCCTGACAAGGCTTTTAAGGGTTTGGTTTTGCTTACAGAGATCTCAGTCAACATTTAGATTTCTATAAGCACTGGGTGATGTAACTCCTTTGGCATCATAACGGGATCATATTTTTAGTTGCTGCTCTTAAGACCTGACATCCTCTACTTGGTGCCCTCTGAGTGAGATAGGCTTTATACAGCTCTTCCATTTACAAAGGAGGAAAGTGAGACTCACAGAGTGAAAAGGACTTGCTCAAGGTCATTCAGTGTCTCAGTGGAAGAACAACCCAGGTTTTGGCACTTTTGTTATCATCCATCTGAATACGAGATAATTCACAGGTGGCTTTACTATTTGACCTTTAGATACAAACCAAACCCTTAATTTCTTGACTGTCTCTATATCATCTTGGGCTATTTTGATCTTCATCTATCCAGCCTTGAGAGCCTCTGCCAGCTAGGTTATTTCACAGATGAAGAGAGTGTATCAAATATAAGTTAAAATAGTTTGCTGGAGGTCAATGGCAGCTAAGCCCATGTAGAAAATGATAGTTACCACCATTTGAGCTTTTATTATGACATTTAGTTCTGGCCAAGAAAAAGCGTTTGTTTTTCCCTGCTCTGACTTGTTTGGTTCCCCATGGGATCCAATGACAGGCATTTATAATGAAAATTGTTCCTGTGAATACTTACCCATCTGTGGATGCACAGCAGGGCGTGCTCATGCCGGTAACCCAGAGTTGCCTCTCCTGTCTCTTATCTGCTCCTACAAAGCCCCCCGCAGGTGTGTGGGGCTTCCACTCATGCCTGGCATGTGCTGACAACTGAATTTTCAGCTTTAGAAATTAAGCAGCATTAGTCTGTGTTCCTTGCTTTCTGTGGTGACCTCCTTTCTTCTAGCCCCCATAGCCATTGGAGTAAGTCTTTCCACTGTCATTTCTTTTTTTTCTCCTTTTAAATAAGAAGTTTATTTAAACAACAAGACGCTTGATTTAAAGGGAAAACTATCTAGGATTCATTTATTTTTTTTAAAGAGTAATTTATCCCTACTTAAAGACAGATTGCCCTACATGTAACAGTTATGTACAAAAAAGTTATAAAATTGTCCTTGGTTTTACAATGATAAATGAAAACATTAAAATTCTCCAATTGAAGAAGCTATGCAAGGTTTTTCATATTGTTGTTGTTTTGTTAAAACAGTGAGAGCAAAATAACTTACTGGAATATAAAGATAAGAGCAGATGAGCATGCCACTAAGGAAGAAAGGGGGGTATTTTCACAGAACCAAGATTTTTCCCCAACCCATCTCCACCGGATGTCAATCAAAACATATTGTTGGCCATTTACTTAAAAAAATGCAATATGCTTGTGCACAGACACCAGTTACTTTATGTACAATAAAGGAATAGGGAAGGGGAAAATGAAAAGAATAGAGAAGACTATACTGTAGTAGTCAGGATGTGGTGGAACCAAATTGCAGTTTTCTAACTGGGAATGTCATCTTGGTCTACAAGGACAGAGTTCCGGAGTAAAGTAGCAGGTTCCCTTTTTAGCAGACACCCCCTGTCTGCTGTTGGAACACATCAATTGTATCTTCATCCTCCATTTCCAACACTCCGATCCTCCACACTGTGCAGGTGTGTCGGTTTCATTGATTGGCTGCCCATCAAATTGGAATCTGATCTGCCTCATTGACAAACCCTGTCGTTCGCAATGGGCTCTCATTAGTTTACTAAGTGGTGTACGACTCTTCATCGTAAACTGCGCTGCAGAACCATCCTGTCCCGCCACCTTCAGATTGATGTGATCGTTGTTCTCAGTCTTGACTCCTTCCTTGGGTTTTTCATCTGCAATGGCGAGTGCCCCGGTCTCCTCAGCTGCCGCTTCACAAAAGAGGTACCAGGTCCACACCAAATGAGCCTCCACTGTCATTTATTTATTTTTTATTAAATCACAGCTGTGTACATTAGTGCAATCAAGGGGTACAATGTGCTGGTTTCATATACAATCTGAAATGTTTTCATCAAACTGTTTAACATAGCCTTCGTGGCATTTTCTTTTTTTTTTTTTTTCCTTTTTTCCAGTGGTAAGACAGAATTTATTTACAGAAAAGAATACAGAAAACACTAAAGCTCCTGGTAGAGAGAGAGAATCAAGTGGGGAGAGAGAAGCTCTCTCCGTCTCTCTCCTGGTCTTTCCCTGTCTCCCCCTTTAGGCCTTTAGTCTCGGGGTATATATAGGCATATGGGTTCCTTGGCCAGGAAATGAAGGAACACAGTCCCTTCCGCTGGAGGCAAGGTGAATGAATGTATCAATGAATGGATACAGTCCATTCATGGAAATGAGGCCTAGGAAATTCACAAGAAATTGACCTAGGCATAGGA